>JAJTUV010003795.1:0-38376 GCA_021653895.1 Mastomys natalensis | reverse complement strand
CTCAGTGCAGATAAATACAAGGGTTTAAAAGAAGATACAAAGAATTTTTTGTCATACTTTTTTTTTTGTACTATAAAATTACAAAAAAATAGTTAATAATGAAAGGAAAAAATTATTATGATATTTAATAGTTTCCCTTTTCTAATGCCCCTCAACTGCTAGTTTTATAGATTTGGAGTTATTTAATTTTGGACTGTTACATTATTTTCTTATAATTTTTTATAATAAAAACTTTATAAAAAAAAAAAAAACTTATCATTGGATAATTAGTAATTTTGAAAAACAAAAAAAAACAATAACGAAAATAAAAAGGGCAACAAATGCTGGAGCGTGGGGGAAAAAAGACATTTTGGGAAAGATTTGTGTACCCCTCACTGAAAAACATGTGGAATATTTTGGAGAATTTAAATGTAGCCACTAAACCCAAAATGGCTCACAAAATACCTCAACAGATCTTTGGAGGCCTTAGCTTACAATTTAATTTAAAAAAAAATTTCAAGCCTTTGTATAATTTTGGGATTCCAGTTTTATGTTCCATTAAATTTCTATGTGTGTGAACTGTGCATTTGGTGTCTACATGTTTTTCTTGTGTTTTTTCTTCCCTCTTTTTTTTGTTTCTTTCTTCTGCCCTATTCTGACTTGTTTGAGTTTTTTTATTTTATTTTTTATTTTTCCCCTTAGATCCCTGTGTTTTTCTAACTAGTGCAAAAAGGGGTGTGAAGTGGGAGTGAAGGAGATATGAAGGAATTGGAAGAGTAAGAGGGGGGAAATATAATATTTGGTGAAAAAAAATATTTTTAAAAAAGAGAATGAAAAGAAAAAGTAAGCTACTTATGACCAAAAGCCTTTGGGGTGTACCCAAAGAAAATGAGGCCAGATTAAAAAACTGTTTTCAGCTCATTCAAAATTTTTTCAATAAGAGAAAAACACACAGATGTAAAGGAGAGAAGGAAAAAACGGGTTCAACAAAAAAATATGGATGAGAGAAAAAATAAAAAGCTCTTTTTTCACTACAAAAAAAAAAAATAACAGAAAGAAAAACAAAGAAAAACTGAGTCTAAAAAATAAGAAAAGACATGGAACTTTTTTTATTTCTCCCCAAAAAACAAAGCGAATAGAGGAGGACTTGAGTGATCATGTCCAACCATAAAATGTTATTTGAGTTGTAAATTAGAGATCTACCAACAACACAAAATAAGTTCAGCAGATTTGTAATTTGAACTCCTTGAAAAATCACATACCAAAAAAGATAACTTTAAACATGAATATAAAATTTCTTTACATGAATTTCTATACATATCCTAAATATATGTAATATACATCTGTATATAAAACCAAATTTATTTTAAAATAAATATAAAATATAAAATAATAAATAACATATAAGGAAATATAACATATTTTTATGAATCTATTAATATAATGTTAAATGTTAAATATATCAAAAAATATCTACTATATTTCCCTGAAAATTCAAATAAGAAAGACACAAACCAATCATGTGGACTCATTTCTGATCTAACCTGTCTTTCTTGATCCCAATATTCCGAGTGATCGTAGTTTTAGGAAAATTAATATTGTCTTAATTCAGAGGATTCCATTTCAGCAATCTGAGGTCTGGGCATCATCCCGGGGAAACAGAGTACCATTGCACGAGATATTTTTAAAGGGGGAAAATATTTGCAAATCAGTAAGAGCAGAAAGAAGTTGAGCCATTCCTGAATACCCTGGATGACATGACCCTGATTCTGCGGGAAAGGGGGTATGCCTTCCCAAATACACAGGGACCCCTGTAGGAATCTGACAGCACAAACTTAAATGAGAACTATTTACCTAGATCCTGAACATGACTCTTACACCTACATTTTTAAATTTCCCTTTCGGGAACCCCCTTTTCATACTCTACACTAAAAATTTTCCCATCACCTGCTTCCTTTGATACCTATTTCCTTAGATTTTCTGCAGTATGTAAATTTGATATTCATTAACTGCATAAATTTTTTTGCTGTTTTTTACTACCAATGAGCCTTGGTGAGTCAAAGACACTTTTCTCCCTAAAGCATAAAAGACAAGACTTAGACTGGGAGAAAAAAGTTAAAAATATTAACTGAAAAAGGGATTTACATATAATTTAGAAAGAAATATAAAAAGGGTCTAGTAGAAAAGAACTTCAAACATCAAAAGGAAACATTTTGAACAGATAATTAATATTCATGAGAGTGCATCTATGGAAATGCTGAAAAGAGGTACTTTTGGTTTCCAGTCTAATATGTAAAATGTTTGTAGGACTAAAGCCCCCTAAGAAGCAACAGAGAGAAAAGTCAATTGTTTTTGTAACCATAAGGAATTGAGACCACCTACCACTCTTCAATAGGAGAGACTCACAGGCAACATCACAATGTTCCAGAGGAGGGACCCACAACTTGAACATGTCTTTAATATGAAGATGTGAGCAGGAGAAAACAAAACTATAACACACAAACAAATGGCAACTCAACTGTAGAGCAGCTGTGAAGGTCAGTAACTACAGGAGCCCTGCAGTGGGGCAGGAATCCTTAGCTTTTATTATTTTATTTCAATGGATGTGTCCAGATTCTTAGCTAATATAGAATTTTCATTCTATATTCTATATTTTCCCAACCTCTAGTGTCTCTGGCATGGGGAATGGATTAGTCACCGTTTTTAAAAATTCTAGAGAAATTTGTCCTTCAAAACAAGACCATCAGCCAGGTAGGTGGAATGGCTAGTTCACCAAAGCCTAACGCACTGAACTTTTATTAGCTTTTATCCCAACAGGAGGAAGGGAAATATACAAGCGAAGAATTCCTAAACTTTCTCCCATACCTGCTTGCTGCTGTGGGAAAAAGGAAATTCAGTATTCCAGCAATCTCAAGCCATTCAGTCCTTCAAATGGGGAACTGAGAAACACTCGACTACCCTGGAGCTTCAGGCATCAGGCTTTACTTCTAAGGAGAGTCCTCCTCACCTCACAGTATTGAATGTTACCTCCTTCCCTTACCTTATGATCATATTGCTATATGGATAATTATAACAGTTGTTGGCATGCCATAATCCAGCTAGCCTTCCTGCTGCAAAAATAAAAATTATGAGGATGATCCCATAGGAAGACAAGCAGTCTCAACTAATCTGGACCTCCGGGAGCTACCAGACACTGAGCCACAAACCAGACCATACATCAGCTGGTCAGAGATCCCTGACACATATATAGGAGAGGATTGTCTGGTCTGGCCTCAGTGGGAGACAATGCGTCTAATCTTCTCCCACTTGAAACTTGAGGCCCCAGGGATGGAGGAGGCTTGCTGGTGGGGGAGCATCCTCTCAGAGACAAGGGGGAGGAAAAATGGGTTAAGGAATGTGGGAGGAGGGACTGGGGATGGCAACATCTGGATTGTAAATAAACAATACACACATATATATATACATACACATACATATATATGTTCAACATACTAAATATCAAGTAGGGAAGGAGTCTTGGAATGACCAATCCAAGATTAGTAGTAGGGTAAAGGATTTTATTGCAAAAGAAAGACAATCTTCAAAAATAACTACCACTTAAAGAGGAAAAGAGACAAGTTCTAAGAAAGAATTAAAAGCCATCAAGACCAACAATCTTGTGATGACTGAAAGAAATCCTTCGAGAGACCTGTTAGTAGACACAGCTGAGGAGGTAAGAGTTTAATGGTAGAACAATAGAGGCTTATGCAATGAAAGTCTGGAGGAAAAATGATAAAAAAAAAAAAAAAGACACGCCAAAGATCTCTGAGGAATACCTGTAATGGGAATACACCATAGAGCAGTGGAACAAAAATCAAAGTACTGCTCACCAACAGTGTGTGAGAAGTAACCATGCTAATGTCAGATGCTGAGTCAGGAACAAAGATGAACAAATGCCAAGCAAACCATACCAAAGGCAGAGTCACCTGCACATCAGTATAACCTGAGCCCTCAAATAACTCATTTGCATTAGTTACTTTTGCTGCTGTGACACAATGCCTGAAAAAGGCCATCCATGAGACTAGTTTATTTTGGATCACAAAACTCATTTAAACTGTGGCCACTAGTTTCAGCATTTATAATATTTTTCTCATTTTGTTTGTTACTCTTACAGTCAGTCACTAATGTAAAAATTTAACAATTACTAATCTAGGTTTTTAGTTCTGATTTAGTGTTCTATTTGGAAATCCAGAATTTGCTTTCGAAAGAAATTTTCTTCAGTCTGTTTCTGTTTTTAAAAAATAGACAGAATTAGTTACCACAAACAAAGAGGGAAGACGGATGAGAAATACAGGGGTAGGAAAGGGTAGGAGAGGAAAGAGGGAGAGAGGAGAGTCTTCGATTTTCAACTATGTATCATATCTTCTCTACAAGTCTTTAACAGTGTGATAGCTCAGTTCTAGGAATCAAACAGTGAATATTCAGAACTCTTGTGACTGTACACTTTGAGTTTGGTGATTTGAAATGTATTTCACACTGTTTGATCTGAAAATGTTGCACATGAAGGATTCCATGTTCCCCTGTCAGTTACCAGCATACCTATTGGAGACATTTGCATTAATGTTTATCTCAGAAAAACATCACATCCTCTGACAGGTCTTAAGAATAGTAGATAGTTACATTGTGAGTTTCACAGAAAGAAACCAGTTTTTATGGACCAAGAAGTGGCTTTTTTTTTTCATTTTTTTCTTTTATTGGATATTTTTTTAATTTACATTTCAAATGTTTTCCCCTTTCCAGGTTTCTCCTCCAGAAATGTTTTCCCCTATTCCCCTCTCCTCTACCCCTGCCTCTATGAGGGTACTACTCTACCCACCCACTCACTCCTGCCTCAGTGGCCTAGCATTCCCCTATCCTGGGTCATCAAGCCTCCAAAGGACCAAGGGGCTCCCCTCCCAGTGATGCCAGATAAGGCATCTGAAGCATTTATGGGGGCATAATATGACTGTAGTGCCAGGCTGTACATCTTTGTTCATTTGTGCTGCCGTCTGTTTTCAAGGTGGAAATAATATACCTAGTTTGGAATTTATGCCGCCTCATGTGGAAGTCTAGCCTAGCTAGGAAATATGTCACAATCTTGTTTTTGCATTTGAAATAGGTCAGTGTGAAGAACATAGAGTGGTGGCTGGAACATGCTTGAGGACATAATGATTTTGTTAATATAAGAAACATTAATTTCTCAGAATTTATTTTTTAAAAATAATTCCATAGTTCCCAAGGAATTAAAGAATTCCTGATTTGTTTTGAACATCTTCAAAACTGTACTTTAGAAATGATTTTATTGCCGGGCGGTGGTGGCGCACCCTTTAATCCCAGCACTTGGAGCAAGAGGCAGGCGGATTTCTGAGTTCGAGCCAGCCTGGTCTACAGAGTGAGTTCCAGGACAGCCTGGCTACACAGAGAAACCCTGTCTCGAAAGAAACCAAAAAAAAAAAAAAAAGAATGATTTTATTTTTATGTTCTCAAAAAATTCTTGTAGATAGACTACATTGTTCTTATGACTATTTTAATTTTGAAAATACTAAAGTTGTTTCTGTTTACTACACAATGGCTGAGAATTTGAAGAATTTGAAATCCTGTATTTCAGTTCTTCTATATTCATTATTAATATCATTCTACTATAAAAGTGAGTGGAGATATCAGTTCAAGACAAAGAAATGAAATAAGCAAAACCTTTATATCAGATTACCTTGACAATAAATCTGATTGTATGTAATACAAAATAAGAAAAACTTAAAATAACTAATGACTTTTTCCTAAGAGTGTATTCTAATCTCTGCTATAAGGAGATTAAAATCAAACAAAATGCTCTAACCATTCTGGCTTAAGATATGAAGAATTGAATTTGGGATTTCCAGATCACTTGCAAATGGAAAAATCCAAGTTTGTCAGGACAAACAAAATAAGTGAGGATTTCATGAAAATGATTCTCTGCTGTAGATATATGAAGACTTGAGTTTGAATCTCCAGCACACATGTAAAAGTTTGAGCATTATTGTACACGCCTGTAACTCTACTTTTAGGGGATGGAGAATGCAGATTCTTAGAGCTCTCTGGCCAGTCACCCTGTCATAAAGTGTGTCCTCCTGTTCAGTGAAAGGCCCGGTCTCAAGAGAAGAAGGCTGAGAACCACAGAAGACAACCAGCTTCCCCCTATGGCCTACCCATGAACATGCACGGACATGAATACCTTTATACTCAGTAGACTTTCAACAGATACACAATCATGTCACAGCCCACATGTGGAGGTCAAAGGACAATTTTCCAGAGTTTGTTCTTTCCTTCTACCATCTGAGTTAAGGGATCAAATTTACATTATTAGGCTCAATTGCAGTACCTTTTCCTACTTAGCCATCTGGCTGGCATGAACATAATAGATTTTTAAAGGTATCTATAATATGTTACACAAAGTCAGTGCCATTAAAAATTACTAAGCATGTGGAAACACAAAAGATAGGACATATGGTCCAGAGAAAAGTCAGGACATCAAAAGAGACCCAGAGAGATTTAAGAACTAGTAGCAATTTTTTTAATTAAATGATGCATTTCTGGTTGTAAAGAGATATAGTTAATTATGTAACACATAATGTTAGTAGACAAGTAGAAACATATAACAGAATAAAGTATAAGTAAAGAATTATATGAAGGTATATGCAAAATTAAAACATCATTAGAGAGATCAACATCAGTATATAACAATGAACAAAAGAAACTGGAAATACATTGGAAAACAATTTACCTCAAAGATAATATTAATACTGAAAATTATTATAAACTGGTCATGGGAACAAAATGTCAAAAACGACATAGTAATCTTAAATTTGATTTTATCTGAATCATAGAAGAAAAAATTAGAATTAGTGATGAAAGTTACAATGATCTAGCTTTAAAAAACCAGAACATTCCAACATAAGAAAATCATGGAAAGTAGTTGAATGCCAATACTCATGTCAAAAAGAAAAATATGAATTGGAAATACATCCTTTATAAAAATTAAAAATGGTAGATTATGCAGTTGAGGAGAATATCGTATGCATTGTGAGAGGACATCAACACAGATCCTACAGGCCAAATGGAGATCTTAATGCCTAGGAATTTTAACAGTGTGAAAAACCAATCAATATTTTTTTAAAGTGCATTTTATCACAATATATTAAGAATGCAAAACCTGAACATTGCTATTTTCATGTAAGAAGTAGAATTTTTAGTTGGAAACCTAAAATCAAGCTCTCTGATCCCAATCTATTTTGCCTGGTAAGTTTTAGTAAATACTGACCTAAGAAATACTATATGTTCTAAATATACATTCTAATACTACAAGTCAGTAATTATGCCTACCATAGGCTTAAAAGACTAATTTCCAAACTTGAATATGTCAGTTTTATATCTTTCATGAACATAGATGGAAAAGGTCCTTGGCAGAACTGAACGTCTTGAGTCCAGCAATCTCTAAAGAAGAGCATGCGCCATGGACAGCATTGTTTATTCCATGAACATAGACCTAACTGATATAAACAGAAGTTCTTGCTTGGTTATTTGTTTTCAAAAAGTGTTGCAACATTGGGGGGAAATAGCTCTATATTTTCAGAAGATATTTAAAATGAGTGGCAGTTGATTGAATGCTTCTCTTTTAAAATTACCTCTATTTAGGTATCCAACTGCTTATGCAACATGAAGTATGTTCTCATGATTGACTGTAACTTGAAAAGCATAATCTTAATATTATGTAATGTATTTGTCTAACATCCTTAGGCATTTGTACCCAAACTATCTACCATGGACTTGTTCTAAGTCACGTTGCCACATGAAAAATAGTACATTCACCTGCTATGCCAGGCTCAGAAGTCTCCAGTGGAAAAATCCCACAAGCTCAGGCAGTTTTTGTCACAGTTGTGAAGTGCTCCCTACCTAGCATTGCCAAAGAAGCAGGTAATTGTGAAACCCATAGTAACTGGCAACAGGGAAGGGGCTGAGCCAAGAGACAGCATCTGGCCAAAAGATTGCCCAATGCTGAGCTTGGGTAGGTGCTGACCTACTTTTTTCTGTAACACACAAGTGTGAAATAATGTCCCTAGACTCCCTTTAAAGTAGACTCAAATATATACTTACCAAGTGACCTTCACCTACTCATCCTCTTCAAATAGGTGATTTATGCCTGTTACTGCATTAACATACACTTTGAGGGTCTCATTTTAATAACCTTTCTCTATCTTTATATATAGTCACATGCTGAATTTCTTGGAGGACTTTAAAGTATGTATTGAGTTAGGGGAGAGAAATTGCACTCACTATGAACAACACATTTTTCCCAGTAGAGCAAATGTCTGTGTCACATTCTACCAGCACTAAATCAGTGTTGATGGACTACAATGCTCTGTTTGGGTCCTATATGTCCTTCATTATATAACATTGGTTTGTTATTTCTTCTGGTTTTTGAAGTAAAATCCTGATATATAACATAGGCTTGCCTGTAACTCTTGGCCTCCTCCCTCAATATCCTTAATACTTGGATTGCAAATGTATACCATAGTGGCCAGTTTGTTATTCAGTTATATAATAATTTCAGCTTATATGTATTTAATATTCATTTCTCAAATGAGTTTGCAAATTCCCTGAAGGAAATATGTATATTGGACACTTGTCATCTGAGAATTGTAGGTTACCATTAATATATTTATTAATATAAATACCTGAAGGAAAAGTCGTCTAGAAAAAATAATTTTCCAACTCTCGTCAATAGGCATTTCAAAAAGCCTGCTGTTCTTTTGAAGCAAAAATTTTACAGTGATGGGAAATGATCATCTCAATTCTAAAACAGACTTTTAAGTCAGTAATGCATTTATCACCTTCACCCCACCTCACTCCCTCTCCAATCCTCAGTACCAAAGGATCTTTACCAAGAGTGGCATACAAGGAGGAAATTGAAAAATTCATCATTTTCCAGCATGGTAAGGCTCATTTATTCATTCATAAGCATTTATTGCTCTGCTGTGAGGGGCAGGTATAGAACCTGGTACAGGCAATGCCTTCTGAATAAGACATAGATATGCTATGGAAGAGTTACTGAGTTTAGATTTTTACATCTCAAACAACTTCCATGTAGATTATCATATGAATGAACTATACAACTTACTTTCAGCTACAATTTTGGTCTAGTCTTTGATATTCTTCCTCTATCGCCTGAAATAGCTTTTCTTTCACAGGAGAAGAGGATCAGAATGAAATAGAGAGCTCAGGACTCCTTAGCCAATTTCTTTATGAAATTACATTTGGAAATTTCTATTTAATTGGTCCCTCCAAGGCTTGTGAACTGAAAACATTTATGGCTCTTCCGTGGTGACAGATTGAAAAATAGTCCACTTGATTGTTGAAAGGTGCCTACCAAAATAAATGAGTTTTACAAGTGATAGCTCTATAAGGTCCCTTGGTACACAAGGTTTCCAGAATTCAGGGATTTACCCTCTAATTGTTGTTTAGACCATCCTGTTATAAGGGAGTGGTGTGATGTATTCTGTTCTAATCCCAGGGCTGCTTTAAGCAAGAAATGAAAAGTTAGTCCACCCAGTAGTGATTTCTGTGAAATGCGATACTTTGGCAGTTATTGCTAATTCTTTGTGAATTGGGCAATAATCCAGAATGAAGTCCCTTTCACTCCAGATTATGCTTTAGGTGCAAGCTACCTATGTTAAGTCATGATATACCTTTGTGGTTATTTGGTCTAAGACACATTACTCTTAACTTGAACAATATTTAATCAAATTTTCATCTGTTTTCTTCTTCATAGTTTCTTCTCTATGAAGCATTTGCATTAACCTACTTTCAAAATTGAAGAGACAATGTATTGTTGAACACTCTCCAGTGTTTTGTACTTTATGTTTATAACACCCTAGTGTTACCAAGGGACAAGTCTTTACGAGTGACTACAAGGTAAACTATCTATTCCTATAATTTCAACTGCATCATTTTTCCACTGTCTCCATTCTTATTAGAACACTAGAGTACAATCTTTGATCATCAGACCTACTTCCTATGTGTGCTCCTTCTACATATCTCTCAGTATTCTTCTAATTGTGCAGGAAGAAAAGCCATCCCTCTTATGTCAAGTCTTGGCTCTAGTTAAGTTATTATAGCAATCTCCAACACGTGATACCTCCCTTCTTGGTTCAGTTTCTCTAAACCAAGTTTTATTCCATTTATGCACTTATATGCATTAATAATATATTTCATTAATTTTAATCTACCTGTAGAATGTTCATCCTAACCCATGCTTAGGTTAGTGCTTATAAGGAAGCTAGAACCATTAAATAATTGTTATAAGAACAAATGGAAATTGAGGAGAGGCTATTCCAGCAAAGCTCTGAATTCTATCAGTTAGCATTTTAAAAAATACCCATTAAGGGTATTTGTAACACTTAGCCAAAAGGCATACCTTCTGCATAGACACTCAGTCCTTAGAATTTTTGTTTTAGCTGGTGGTAGATCAAAGAGACATAAGCATGTATCAAATGGTTTTTAACATCAAAGGCGGTGATGTAGGCATAGAAGAAAATTTTGTATGGAATGTTTTAGGTGAGAAATGAGTCTTAAAATTTATGTCTTCACTCAATTACTAAACTTTAAAAATATTTAAAATATTTCTGAAATAAGAATGAAGATTTGTACTAAGTCCCACTGTGCATAATTCTTGTTATTTGATATATATTAAAGGACTCTGATGGCAGAAATTGAGAAAAACAGAAAAGGAGAAGGGGAAGAGGTTTTTAGGGATATATTCAAGACATAGCTCTGCTTCCTGTATATGGGAAAATTCACAGATGTAGTCATTATTATAAATATTATAAGCAATTTTATATTTTGGAGTGTACAATGCTAGAGATTTCTAAATATCTTTTTGCATTAACAGGCCATTTGATCCTTTAACCATTGGAAGTTTTCCTCAGCAACTTCTGAAACTCTGCTGATCTTTGGATGAGTTACACACAACTAAAGGATATACTGATACATGGAACTGCTTATTTTCCTTGTAAAGTTACTATCTTAGAACCTCCCAATTTCTCTATCTTTGTTGACTATTCTTTTCCATGTTCTAAACTGTACTTGTGAATGGAACACACAAAACGTGCTCTTCCTTTAACTAAGAAATTCATATAAAATGAGTTCCCTCACTCCGGTGATTCAGTAATTTCTTCGTGGACACCCTATCAATCTCTTGCTTAGCATCAAAGTTGGATATATGATTGACAGAGTTGCATAATGACATCTGCCATGTGATTTTTGTATCATGGGAATAAATAGGTCATTGTTCACACCTAAATACACCAAATATTACATAAAGGCTTTCCCCTTTTAGGGCCCTAGAGTTGCAGGAAACAATAAAGAAACAATGGAAATTATTTTTCTCACAACTTTCATTTTACATATTCCTCTGATTGTGATCATTCTGGAGCCAGATGTTTTTATCCCATTTCTATTTTTTTAATTTATCTTGGGTATTTTATTTATTTACATTTCAGATACCATCCCCATTCCCCCTCCTTCTTTTTGCCTTTATACCATTTTAATTACATGCAAGTATTAAGGTCAGTTCTAGGTTGAGGAACTAGCATACAATAAATGCAAATAGTCAAGGGACAAGCAAGACAATAAACACAAAGAATCAAAGAACAATCAGGGCAATAAACAAAATTCTATGAACATTCCCTTGATCACTGTTTCTAAGGGCTTATCAGGAAAATCAAAACATCTGAGCCTACTTCCCTCTCCTAGCCCAAAGTCATTTTCATGTCTGAATCCTACTTCCTTGTACTAGCCTAAAATTTAGATTCTGCCCAAAATTACTTCTTTGTTCTAGTCTAATATTTAGATTCCTTCCTGAAATTACTTCTTTGTTCTAGCCTAATGTCAGATTCCTACCTGAAGCCCACTTCCTTGTCCTTGGCCAATGTCATATTCCTGCCAAGTAGTGCATTTCCTTGTCCTTGGCCATATTACATTCTTGTCAAGCAGCCCCAAAAGCTCTCTGCCTCTCCCTCTTTTTTATTTCATAAATAAGACAGCCTATCTTAGGTCATTTAGCCCATATCTTATAACTACTGGACTTCCTGCAGTATTTCAAATTGTTTCTCAGACAAAGTTCATCTTGAAAGAGGGGAAATGAAAAGGAAGAATATATAAAGCAAATGCAATTTAATGTGTCAGCTATTATCAGAAATTTAATTGATCATGGTGGGACTATGACATCTATATACAAAGGGGAAACCAAAAGAACAAACCAAAAAAAAAAATGAGGCTGTAATTTTGTATTTTTTACCAGTTATCTCTATCTTCATGTTATATAGATTCAAACAGTAAAATATATAACAAATTTTGGAATGATTCAGTCAAAATACAATCAGTGATTATTAATGTGGTTTTGCTTCTGGAGCTGATACTAAGCAAGACTCTGTTATTGCAGTCTGCTGGTCTAACACATAATGTACACCATGCTCTTCTTTGCTATTCTGGTCCTGAATTGAGCCTGCTTAGCCTTATCTGTCATCATTACCACTGAAAACCTTTAGACATAAGTTCTAGTCACCAGTGCTTAATCGAGTAAAGAGTGAACCAAGTGTAAAGGAGACTGTGTATTGAAATAGAAACCTGGAAAAAGTTTGAAAAGTTATTTAGTCTAGCAACAGTCTTCATGTTTTTATTTGGGTTCTGTGGGAATGAGTTTCTGTGTAGGAGCTTTGATTGTTTAACTGAAGGGAAATATATGTATTTTCTTTGGCACATTTTAACAAAGCCATACAAAGGCATCCAGACAGATATGGATAAACATGAGAGTAGAACACTAGATGACTTTTATGTATTCCTGAGGGTTTTATATTTTATATGATTTTCTTTATATAGCAGTGGCAATGAACAATTGTTATTATTGTCTCTTTTTTTCCTTAGAAACTTGTGAAAATCTAAATGACACAGATCAATTTTATTTGAGTATGACTATGTGAATGAGTTCATGTTAAATAAATGAAATATGGATCCAAGATGATATCCTTAATGAACATTTTTGACAGGGTTCTCTACAAAGGTCATGGTCAGAGTACTGGCCCTTTAAGGAGGGTTAGGAATGAACTCTTAGGTCTTTCTTCTGCTCATATGATAGTCGAGAGTAAACTGTTTTATTAATATGTCAAGGTTTAAGAATCCAAGAGGAATGTTTTGTATTACAATCTAAACATTTGTTGTTTTTGCTTATTTTTTCCTCTTCTAGTTTTTATAAACCCCTACATAGTTTTCTTATTGCAGTTTTAGGAGATATAAATGTATCTAGACATATTTAACTTATGCATTATATATGTTGTAAATTTGATATTAATTTATTCTAACATCAATGGTCAATGTAACTAAGATGTCCAAGTTTATTTAGCAGTCCACATCACTCTGCCATTTTTTTTTAAATAGTGCCAAAAATAATTAGTTTCTCAATAAACTGAGATGGGGAATCAAAAATTTAAAGGCTATGTAGTGAAGACCAACTAAGGAAACTATTGGGAACATCTTTCAAAATAATGATTTGCGTGGCAAGACATTCCCACAGTTACAAGAGTTGCATGAACATCATGAGAGTTACCAACCACTTTTGGACTGGATTCAAACTAGACTCCATAAGATAAAACCCGTTCTTGGCACTATTATCAGGCCAAGAACCTATAGCTAGGCAGGTCATAAACCCTAGGGAAGAACATGCTACTATGATTATGTCAAATGCACACAGTATTAAACAGACTTCTCATGACTTATTGTAATACTCATAGGGCAATCTATCTCTCAACACTAATTTGAGAAACTTCTGTTTGTAGTAGATGGTGATTAACACAGAGAATCACAAATGGATAAGGTTGGAGAATAAGAGACTACAGAATTCTCAACCCTAAATAGAGGATATGTGTGTCATCCTTCCCCACAAGGCTCAGGTTCACTGTGGAAGAACAGATGAAGGAGTATAAGAGCCAGAAGCAGTGCATGACTAGACACAGCATGGCAGTTGAATATATGAACTCACAGTGGTTGCAACAGCATCTACAAGAATAGTGTAAACTCAAGCCAGACAAATATCCAAGCATGGAAAAGGAAGCTGGGTATGAACTCATATCCCTATCCAGGAAGATTTGGTAACTGTTAGCTGATTGCTAAGATTAGGAGACTTAGGTTACTGGAAAAGTATATATCTGCTAAGTTAATCAATCTTCAGTACAGGATCACACATCTGAAAATACTTGGGCAGCACAAATTATATTGATGGAGAAAAGAAAAGACACAAAATTGTGTGTGTAGGGAATGGGTGTTGGATCTTGGAAGAGTAGGAGGAAGAAGCATGAATATAATGAAAACTCATTCAGAATTAAAACATTTTTAAAGAAGTGATAACTGGAAAAATAACTCGAAGGTAAGACTTATTTTTAGTGTGTACTGTGCTTCAGGTTTGACCTTTACTTCCATCGTTACCACCACCACCACCACAACAAAAACAAAACAAACACAAAAAACTTGCTAATATTTTTTCACAATTACAGCATGTTCTGGCTTCAGTGGCACAGTTAGTGGCTCCACTCTGACATTTCTTCTGATCGCAGTCCGCCTCAGTCTGATTTCTTCCACACAGAACTTCTCCATGCTTCTCATGCAACATGCCCAAGCAGGTACTACACACTGGTATTACACACTGGTAGTGTATACACCAGTATTCTACTGGTGGAGAATTTAGTAAATGCTTTCTCTGGAATTTTTCAGATAGCTAGGTTTCTACCACTGTTATTTACATTCTAAATTTGAAGTAACTCTTATAAGACTATAAATCAAGAGATACATCTTTGCAACTCCGTATTTAATGTCTGTAATGAATAAATCCTGGTCCAAGGGACATGTTAATGGAAGAATAGGTAGAACAGTGGGAAGTGAACATTTCTGGTTTCATTAACAACTCAGTTGTGTCACATGATTATTTTTTCTGGAAGCTGTCTTAGGAGAGGGCATGAAAACAGACAAGTGGTCACAAGATGTTTAGAAAGAGTATACGTGTAAACCCACAAACAGTATCCGTGTAAAACCACCAGCTGGTCTTTGATGTTATTTGCTGGTATTTGTTGATCTTCCCTTCTTAAAGAGAAACACACCAAAGAACTTGTGGCATTTCAGCTGACTCTTGCAGCTTCTGCCAATTCTGAGGAGCCTTGCTGTTTCTGCTGGGTCATCCTGCTGCTACTGATTCGTGTTTGGTGTTTGCTGTTGAACTGAACTGCTGGTATTCTAACAACAAAGAGTGTAATTGCCCTCAGAAACTACTTCCGAACAGGTTTATAACACCCTCTTCTTATTAATCTTTTTCACCCTACCTCCAGTCGGTGGGCTAGAAGAGAGGTTGAAGCATTTAAGAACCCTAAATAAGGTAGGTTTTGAAAAAAAAAATCTAACTTACAACTATGTTCTTGTATTTCATTCCTTAATATATTTATGTACCATTCAATAATTTTTCCTAAATTATTAATTTATAAATAAATATATATGTAAATTTATTCCAGGTTTGCTCCCTGTGTCTGCAAAGCTAAAAATGCTCATTAATACATACAAGAAAATGAAAAAAGAGAGACTTTAACAAGTGATTTCTAAATGGAACACAATAGACTGAGTGCAGCACAGGTGTCTGCTGAAATAGTGCCCATACTACAGTGGATATGCCAATCAACGCACATACTCAACAATCTAAAATTATTGTGTTTTACACACACAAACAAAACACACACACATTGTAAGATCTCAATAAAAATGGGAAGTGATAACCTCTAACAATATCATGTTAAGAGAAAATCAGAATTAGGATAGGATATAATACTAGGATTGGAACAATATATTGAATTTCAAGTAATTGCATTCTTTAAATAGAAGATATTTTTCATCATATATAACAGTTGGCGTATATATGTGTATATAAACATGTGTGCATGCATGGGTGTGAAGTGAATGTGGTGTGTATGTGTGTGTGTGTGTGTGTGTGTGTGTGAGAGAGAGAGAGAGAGAGAGAGAGAAAGAAAGAGAGAATGAGTATATATGAAGTGAATATATGTGTTGTATGTATGTATATATGTATGTATGTGTATGTATGTGTGTATGTATACTTTATGTGTTAGTAGCATATATGCATTCATGTATATAGCTATATGTATCTTTGCACACATGTAGAGCCCAGAAGAGGGTACTGGGAATTCTCCTCTATGGTAGTCAACCTTGCAGAACCTAAAGTTCATGTTTTTGTTGTTGTTGCTGTTTGTTTGTTTATTTGTTCTATGTTTTGGTGAGAAGGGCAATCCTATGGGTCTTGACTGAAACTCAGGTTCATATGCTTGTGTAGCAGAAGGTTTTAGTTGTTGAGTCATCTATCCTGGCTCCAACACACAATGTTTCTACAAAGTGTTTAGGAGAATATAAATACAAAATGACATGCATGGTTATTGATTTAGATTTGTTTATAAAATACTATCATCCCCCTTTCTTCATTTGTTTATATTTTACTTAATTTCTTAAGCAATTAAGTAAATGGATTGTTTTCCAGAATTATGAAACAAGTACCTTATAAAATTTCTATTTTAAAAGATGTATGTATATTACCAAGAATTATCTCGACATTATTCAATAGAATGATACAGTTTCCAGAGGAGATGTAGTAACACCTTCCAAGAATAAACTCTGTAATTATTTTTTCTCTGGAGAAGTTTTGAGCTTTGTAGCAAGTGAGTCATTATTTGGCAGAGAGACCCTGGAAGGAACTCATGGCTTTGCTTTCAAGTAGTTCATTGCTTACAGAGAAGCAGAGCTACATAAACAGTGAGTATGGTGCCTATTCTACTTAAAGCCTCCTACAGATTGACTTACCTACCTAGAAATGGATGAATAAAACTCTTACATTTCAGCAATGTAATCCACAAAGAACAAGCCTCTGCCTTTAACAGCACACTTCTGCCTTGTGTCCTGCCACACAGGAATGCTCCCTGCGGAGTCAGGAGCACACTGACTTTAGCAAGCCCCACTTATGATTTTTTCAACTGAAAATGTTTCCCTCTGTGTTCAGATGTTTTGAGCAAATGCATGCTTAGTGCATGAGACTAGGATTTTGAGGAACAACTTTGTGTAACTAATATGCTCAGGAGAAAACTATGGTTGTCTCTGGAAAAGGAAATACAATAGATATTTATGGATAAATGGGAGGAGAAAGAAGAGGAAAATCAAGTGTGGGAGATAGGAAGGACAGAAGAAATATACACCAGGGGTAGTATGGAAGCTTAATACAGTACAAATATACAGGAAAACAATCTACCTTAAATTGTCAGATAATGGGGGAGACAAAGCCCTGACTGGCCATCTCTTGTCATTAAATGAAGCTCGCAGTATTAGGCTTAGTTTATATCTAACTCAGCTTTTGGTCACAGGGTTCTATGGAAATCTCTAAGCAAATCAGACTGTTGCCAAGAATATAGGTTGCTCTGCACAAACTTATGGCAAGGTCTTATTACTAAAAACAACACCTACAAAACTCATTGAATGTGGAAAAGTAGAGCTGGTGCCTACATGGCGCCTTCACTCCTATGTTCTAGCATCTTTGGTACAGGAAGGTACTCTGCCTGCTAACAAAAGAGAAATGTAAACACCAACCCAACCACAAACCTTTTGATCTACAATGGTTTCCTGCCTGCATGACATACCAGGGCAATGGAGGCAAAAAGCATACGAAAGTAACGAATGAATATCTGATAAGACTGATGACCTGCTCTAGGAGATGGAATCCATACCCAATACTATTTGGGTATGAGACAGAATCTAGATAAACCAGGAACCTAGCATATAATCATGTAATTCTCTTCTAATAAAAAGATGAAGCAATAGAATGACATCTAATGATATTCTCCTGTACTCACAGATCAATGTCTTGTTCAGCCATCATTAGAGACACTTACTCCTGAAGCAGATAGGAAGTAATATAGAGACACACAGCCAGGCATTACAAATACTAAAAGATCATAGAATACTCAGCCTCCAATGGGATGTCTCCACCAAATTTTTCTGCTCAGAGTTCAGGGAACCCTGCAAAAAGGAAGCAGAAATAATGTAAGACCCAGAAGGCACAGAGGACACCAAGGAAAGAAGAGGTAGAAAGGATAAGTCATTCAGCAGTAAGCCTCCAAGATGATAATTACATCTGGTGAAAAGTTACATTTATATCTAGCTCCCAACTTGAATGGAGAAAAAGAAAGCCCACCACTGTTGCAGAAACATAGGACATCTGACAGAAACATGCAGAAGACAGGAGACATCTGACAAAAAGACAAAGAGGGGAAATTTGTCTGGGATCTTCTCCAGAGAAAGCATCAGTTTTTCAAGTTTGGCTAGATGCCCAGAGAAACTCCGAGGCCTCAAGCCCAGAGCAAGGAATGGCTCAGGGGCCTCTGAGACACAAATGACAGTAAGCCACCCCAAAAGACAATGTTTATATAGATAGGCTTTTCTTGTGTTAAAGATGAGAAATTCCATTTGAGATTCCTTAAGATCAAGGGTAGGAATAGAGGGGATAGAAGCATTTTTTAAGTTTATTTATTTACTTATTTATTATATGTAAGTCTGTAGCTGTCTTCAGGCACCCATATGAGGCATCAGATCTCATTGCAGATGGTTGTGAGCCACCATGTGGTTGCTGGATTTGAACTCATGACCTCTAGAAGAGCAGTCAGTGCTCTTAACCACTGAGCCATGTCACCAGCCCAATAGAAGCATTTTTGAAAAAGCCTTTCCAGTACTCATTGCAATTGTGAGCACTATATTAAACCCCTCCCTAACCTCAATTGCAATTGTTGTTTCCTCTCAAAAAAGGTTGAAGAAATAGCTATAAAACAACAAAAATTAACTATGATAGCTTTTACAAAAGCTTGTAAAACAAAAGAGAATAAATGAGAGAACAAGAAGGGCTTATTTGTGAACTTATGGTACCTAATGAATAGACAGCATATTGAACCTACATTGCCTCCCCTTAATGAAGCTGAAGGCAACCACCCCAGCTAGCTTTCCCAGTTACCCTGCAACAAATGGCAGAAAAAGGTAAAAATTGGCAAAATAAACAACTAATCTGGAATCCTACAAAAATTTGAGATCTTAAACATTTTAAAAAATCAATAGTAACTTATGGAATACACTCATTGTATTTATGAGGCATATGTTAAATAATTGGGCTACCCCAAACAGGGATCCCCCAACACTGGAAAGATTTAGCAGCAGTCATACTAAAAGCTAGTTCTTAATTACATTGGCTGACATGGTGGTCAGAAGAAGTTGTAATTATGGAATAGGTCTAAATGTGTTAATATCATGGCTGATCAATTGTTAGGTGAAGGTCAATTTGCTGATCTAAAACAGCAGATGCAATTTGATGACTATTATTATGCCATATACTTTAGTAGTGTTAAGACCCTGGGATAAGGTAGAGGAACAAGGGAAAAAGTTTATGTCATTTACAAAGTTTATACAAAGCCCCAGACTTTTACTGATTTCTTACATACATTAACATTCACTATAAAGGGGACAGTATCAGATCCAAATGGCAGACTGGTATTAGAAACTTTAGCTTTCAAAAACGCAAATCCAGATTGTATAAAGGTCTTAGACCTCTGAAAGCCTGATTAGCACCCATGGAGGGATGGATTAGAACTACTGCTAATACTGACCCAAATGACTATGTAACTGGACAAACAATGGTCAACAATCTTGGATATCAAAATGTCCCCAGTTTTGACTGTGGGAGATGAGGTCATTTGAAAAGGGATTGTAGACAAGACATTCCTAGAGACTCTTTTAGAATCCCTTAGCCTTCTGAGATTTGTAGAATGTGTAGCCTACTCATTGGACTAATGAATGCAGATCATCAAGAGATATCTGAGATAATCCTTTACCAATGGAAAACTCCCTAAGAGATAATCCTTTAAACATAGGAAACTCCCCAAAGGGGTTCAATTGTACCCCAGCAGCAAACAACACCAGCCAGGCATTTCCTGTCAGCAATGGAATAGCTTATCTAAACTCAGCATTGGAGACCTAATGCATGCTACAGAAGGAAGCAGAACTAGATTGAGCCATAAGTAAAACTTTCACACTATCATCATAAAGTTTCTGCTATAAAATACCAACTGGAGTTCATGGACCTCTACTCCCAAATACAGTAGGGACGATTTTAGGGAGGCATACCCTAACATATCAAGACTTCATTGTGCATCCAGGAAGTATACATGCAGACTTCAAAGGAGAAATTGAGATTATGGCTCATATAAAGAAAATACACAGTTTGTAGTGGGAGACAAGATTGCTCTGCTTTTGCTGCTTCCATAAGTCAAAGGCAAAACAGCTACAATTGAAAGAACATGATGATTTGGAAGTACTAAAAGACAGGGTTTTTTGGCAAATTGTTATGAATGACCAGATACAAATCATAAAATTAAATGCTTTTAGATTTGAAGGATATAGGAGCTGATGTAACTACAATCTCACAAGAACCTTGAAATCTACATTAGCTTCAGAAAGCACCTACACAGTATGTAGCTATTAGAAAATTATCATAATAGTCGGGCGGTGGTGGCGCACGCCTTTAATCCCAGCACTTGGGAGGCAGAAGCAGGCGGATTTCTGAGTTCGAGGCCAGCCTGGTCTACAGAGTGAGTTCCAGGACAGCCTGGGCTACACAGAGAAACCCTGTCTTGAAAAACCAAAAAAAAAAAAAAAAAAAAAAAAAAAAAAAAAAAAGAAAATTATCATAAGTAAAACAATGTGTAAGACAAATTAAATGTGTGGGACCAGAGCACAAATAGGAATATTAAAGCCTTATGTGGCAAATATAACCATAAGCCTATGGTGGAGATGTCTACTACAACAGTGGGGAGCTCAGATTAATTTTCCTTCACTCTCAGACAAGACATACCTATTTTAACCAAAACTGTATAATGACATCTTACGTAATATGGTTTGATTGTTTCTGTGTTTAAGTGGATGGGAAGCTTGGCTTGATGGGATGGAGTCGGGCATGGGATGTGAGTGTCTATGTATCTAGTTTATGTGTGGATTCATAAAGGTCTAACTGTTCATTTGATAAACAGAAAATGGAAGAAGTTAAGGGGAAAAACACTTGATTGTAGAAAAAAAAAACTGCTGAATTAGATCAAATACATACTTTAAAGATGTTTTAACATCTGCACGGAAAAGTTTTGTCTATATTCCCGCAGGTGATCAAAGACTATGGGTTCCATTAAAATTGTTAAATAATGAATAAGAGAAGCTTCCATGTGGGCGGCACGACTCAAGGAAGGAAGAAATTCATAAACACAGCAATATAGACAAAGCTGAAAGCTGACACCCCCTTCCCCTGCATGGGGACAGCTTAACAAACGGACAGATCTGGAATCCTTGGTGCTGAAATAGACATTTGCTGAAGGACAGATGAGTGGATGAGTAGGTGAACCAATCCTCATAAGAGATATCTGAGATAATCCTTTACCAATGGAAAACTCCCTAAGAGATAATCCTTTAAATATAGGAAACTCCCCAAAGGGGTTCAATTGTACCCCAGCAGCAAACAGCAGTCAGACTGTTAGGTTTATGGGGTTGATAATTGTTTCTGTTGTAATAGTTAAACTGTGTAAGAATTTTAGTTTAAACTGAAAGAGGGAAGAATTAGAGGAACTTTAATCCCGCAACATGGCTACTTTGGCAAAAGCTCATATCCAAGACCTTCTAGGTCTGTGTGATCCAGCTGGAATGACAAACCTTCATTCCCTCTGACTGAAATACAGACACATCCTTAGCCTTCAGTACACAACTTTAATCCCAAACAGTGAAGTTAAAAGTTTGTAGAAAAGTCAGCCATGTTTTAAAGTAGTGTCTACTTGAACAGCAGACAAAGTAAGTATTCGGAGAAAGATTTGACAGAATGAGTCAGAGATAGGATACGCCCTACTCTCACAAGAACAGACACCCCCTCCCCCCTTATAGGAAAGAGGCCACAGTGCAGCGTAGTCAGGAATGGAGGGCAACTCAGTGGGTGCAGTTCAGTTGAGTTCAGGCAATGTAGTTAGTTCAGATGAGTTCAGGCAGCTCCACTCAGTCCTTGAAGTCAGTACAGTTAAGTTTTTGGAATGCAAAGGCAGGTTTTCCAAGTAGAAGAACTCAGAGAGAAGCCAGTTTGAATTATCCAACTTGGGGAGGAGTTTTGAGCAAGAACATCTGAATTGAACCAGCCAGCCAGAGTTCAGAACGAACTAGAAATGGTAACTTTCTTCAGCAGTAAGCCTCTGAAACACTTACATCTGGGAAATTAAAGTTGCTTTTACACTCTCTAAATCAACATGATCAAAACTCATATGAATGTACAGAGACCAAATCAACATGAATATGGTCTACAGTGGTCAGTACCAGGTTCTCTGTGCATATATCATGGATTATATAAGAAACCTTGAGTTCTTTTCCTTTGGTTTGGTTTGTTCAATTCCAATGTAGTTTGTTGTTGTTACATTATAATTATATTGTATTATTATATTATATTGTATATTTGTTTTATTATTATCCCTTAGAAGCCTGTTTCTTTTCAAATGAAAGACAGAAAAATGTATGCTATTGCCCTAGTCCTCAGCCTCCCAAGATGATCCCTGGGGGTAGTGGGTAAAAAAGCACAGGAATCAATGACGCAGATCCCTGGAGCCAGATGAGAAGCAGACACAGACACATTTGATGAAATAATGACGGGTGCTTATATATTCTCTGCCCACGTCCCCTTGGCCCACAACTGTTTGTCTCACCAGCAGATTGGCTGTCCAGGTCACATGCTTTCTTTCTTGGTCTCCTGGTGTCAGGCTGATTCCTGGGTTACTGAATGCTGAAGCGCCTGATGTGCATGAGTGGGATATTTCAGTCAATAGTCAGAACATGCTGTCTCACTACTAGAATATCCAGATAGGAGGGGAGATGGAAGTACCTAGGGAAAATAGAGGAAAGGGAAACTGTAGTTAAGATACAATATATGAGAAAAATAGATTTTCATTTAAATATTAAAAATTAAGTGAATCAAGTAAAGAAATATACTTATTAGCTTGTTCAGCCTGCTCTTATAAGATCATTGAGTACCTTAGAGAATCTGGTATGTTTTCATCTCTACTAAAAGCAAGCTGGTGTCAAATTCTGCTTCATAATTATCACTAAGACAAGCTAAGTTGTCCATCTGGGGACAGATATCTATGTTTTCAAAAAACAAAACAAAAGAAAAAAAAAAAACAACCAACCAGCCAACTAAACAAACAAACCAAAAAAATAAAACAAACCAAACCAAAGACTAAACTTAGGCAAAATTTGAAATCATTATGGTAACCAACATAGTGACCAAGTATGTCCATCACCTCCCGAGTTCCCTCACATCATTTATGATTTGTTTCTGCCATACCTCCACTCACCTACTTTGTCTTCCTGAGAAGTCAATGCTTAATGCTTACATATACACACGTACACATACACACACACATACACACACACACACACACACACACACACACACACAACAGAGCAGCTACATCTGGCTTTTTTCATGGGTGCTGAACATTTGAAGTCATGTCTTCATGCTTGTTCAACAAAAGTTATTACCCCAAAACAACTCCCTAGTCCCTAAGCCTTTATTCCTTTATTCTTAATTTCTTTTTTTGTTTGTTTGTTTTTGTTTTTTTCGAGACAGGGTTTCTCTGGATAGCCCAGGCTGCCCTGGAACTCACTCTGTAGACCAGGCTGGCCTCGAACTCAGAAATCTGCTTGCCTCTGCCTCCCAAGTGCTGGGATTAAAGGCGTGCGCCACCACTGCCCGGCTAATCTTAATTTCAATAGTGAGAAATATTTACAATGCATAAATTGCTTGTGCTAATTATTTGTTTGTTTCTGAGTAGTGATAACTATAACAAAACTCAATTAAATTAGGATTTCTTTATAATCTATTCTAAGTATTGCTTCCTTCAGTCTTAAGGAAAAAAATTACAAAATACACCCAACTAAAGAAAACACTTTGCACTTACAAATCCTGAAACATTTTTGGTTAAAAGAACAGTGAATAGCTTCACTATTTCTCATTATTAATATTTATTATAACTATTGTAAACTTCATTATGTTTTTACTTGTATTTTATTCAATTTACATTCTGATTAGAGAATGTGATCCCACTCTCCTGTCTTCATAGTTTTACCTTACAAATTCCTTACCCAGTTACCCCCTCCCCTCCATCTCAGAAATGGGGAGCCCCTCACCTTGGTTAACACCCCCCTCTGGGACATCTAGTCAGTAAGGCTAGGCACCTCTTCTCTCAACAAGGCCCAACAGTCCACTTAGGTGAAAGGGGATCCAATGGCAGGCAACAGGGACCAAGACATGAAGACCAAGCTGCACATTTGCTACAAATGTGTCGGGAGTCTAAGTCTAGCTCCTGCATACTCCATGGTTGCTGGCTCAGACTCTGTGAGACCCCACAGTCCCAGTTTAGTTGACTCTGTAGGTCTTCTTGTGGTGTCCTTGACCCCTCACTTCTATCCTCCACTCTTTCACAGGACTCCTGAGCTTTTCCTAACGTTTGGCTGAGTGTCTACATCTGTCTCCACCCACTGCTGGATGAAGCCTCTCAGGAGATAGTTCCTGTCTGTAACCATAGCAGTGCATCATTAACAGTGTCAGGGCTTGGCCCTCTTATATGGGTCTCAAGTCGGAGCAGTCATTGGCTCGCTGTTCCCTCAGTCTCTGTTCTATTTTTTAATCACTGAGCATCTTGTAGGAGGATAATTTTGAATTGAAGGTGTTGTGGGTGGATTGATATCACCCTCCCTCCTCTGTGTGTCCTGACTGGCTACAGGAGGCAACCATAACCTCTTCAGTAGACCCTCCGGTAGCAATTTCAGCTAGAAACACCCCAGAGGCTCCCAGTATCTTCTTGTGTCCCCTGCCTCCAGATCCTCACTAGAGATGCCCTCCACTGATTTCCATTCTCACTCCCAGCCCTCTCTTGCCTGACTCTCCCTAAACCTCATGTGCCATCCCAGTGTCACAGCATACCCTTCCCCTTCCTACCCAGTTCCCTCTCTCATCCACTTCCAATTCCTATTTAGTTTCCTTTTCTGAGTGGGATTCGTGAATCCTGCCTTGGAACCTCCTTATTACCCAGTTTCTTTGGGTCTGTAGACTGTGGATTTTTTCTTTAAGGCATACAATAATAAATCATTTTAAGAGTTATTCTCACATATAGTATAACAAGCAACATTAATAGTTTTGCAAAAACCTTATTGGATCGATTTCTCTACTAATTTTTTTTTTACATAAGAATCCTTTGTGCTAAAAAGTACATAGTTGAACATATTAAACACATAAAATGTATTGATAAGTTTCTGAGAGTGATGGTTCAGATGGTTGAAAATATTTATGATAGACATGCACATTTTAAAGCATAGAAACTCAAAAACAGGAAAAAGAAAAATCAGAGGGCAAGCCCTGTGCTTCTTCCTGTTGCTTTGTGTGGGGTCATTTAATCATGGTTCTAATCATTACAATCAAGAATGTACATGACAGACCAAAAAGGTCTGCATTAATCCTTTTAGACCTAATATCAGATAATATACCCAGGAAGCTGTGCCAGCCGACAGTCACTGTGCCCTGTTTATCAAGTAGCTCCTTTAACAATCATAGACTCATGGTTTTATTAAATCTGTCCTTTAAGTATCATCTTTCTTTAGAATCCATCTTTTGTCCATGGTGGTCACCAGGGATGCGCAAACAGCCTGAGGGTAAAGATGACTCTTAGGAAGCACCTCTGGCATATGGAAAGATATTTGGTTTGAACAAACAAAAGTTGTGTTCCTCAAAGTTATTATCACTGAGGCAATAAATATTTGTTTTATCTGAGTTTTCTGTCCTAGATCAGTCCCACATTTAAGCTCATTCATGCATATAGAGCTTATATATACACACTCTAAGCTCCACACATTTCTCTTTATTTCTCATTTTAAATTTCACAGACAGTCCATTTCTTACTTTGATTATTATTTTTTGCTCCATCCTTAATAGTGAAAAGAGAAAAATGCTTTTGCACAGTTTTTTCTAGAACACATTAGGCAAATAAATGCAATGCATTTAGACATATCTATTTCCAGATTAGCTTTTTCAGACTGAAGAAACATGCTTTTTCACTATTAGAATTAGGGAGATATTTATGTTTTATGACAGTGGAGTTGGATGTGGCTAAGCACTACTTACTGAACTAGCCACCCTCAAAGGGCCAAAAGAATAAGTTTACTGTTAACCAACAAATCTATTCCCTCCTTTAGACATTGATATTGAATGAGCATCTGAATATGATAACATTTCATGTACAGAAAGCTAAAATTTAAAATACTGGTATCAACATAAATTATTAACATTATATAATAAGGATTTAGTTATGGAATTTTTAAAACAGATTTTTTTCCATTTATAACAATTCACAGTGCAGTGACTACTTAATGTCAACATCATAGTGCATATCTGTTTATTTTTAAATTGATATGTTTGTGCATAATTATAGAATTATGAAACCAGTATGTTCAAAGACATTATCAAGTATAGTTAACTAATCCTAGATATAAATACTTCCCTGGTCTGAATTTCTCTTAAGCTTGCTTTAAAACTTTCTCTATATAATAAAGAGTAACATTGCCACTATAGTCATATTAGTCTCAAACAGCACTCAATGGCTAACTGAGGGCTTTTAATGGTAGTTGTGGGAGTGAGTATTGAGATAAGTGTATAGTCATTACAATGAATTATTATAGGGTATAAATTCCAATTTAAAATTTTATAAGGCGAATTTGGCTGTACTTGTATCCAAATAAAATCTTGGTATCTTTAAGTGGAAAAGTAACTAAGAAATTGTCTGTTCAACCAAGAAAGATAGAATAACCCGAGGTGAATTCATCTGTTACTGTTTATTATACAGCGGTCCAGAGCTGTGCCTGGAACAGGTAATGTTGGTAGAGAAGCAAAAATAACCAGTAGTCATTAAGCACTTAGAATTTAGAAATTAAACATTCCAGAGCATGATAGCAGTCAAAACAGCAAGTGACATATATTACAAACACCTAGCCATTTTCTTCCTCTAAAATAGTCTGCTATTATGTAATATTGAAAGGGCGAACCATCGCCAGGAGGTAAATGGCATTTTTCAAGGGCATTTATCACTAGAAAGCACTCCCCATGACTCCGCTCATTATCAACTTTTTAAAATAAATAGTGGCTCACAGTATTTGGCACACTAGCACTGACAGAGCGACTACAGTGTTTTGGATGACTGGAGCCAGGGACAAGAGCAGAGAAAGTACAAGTAGCCACCCACCATGCCCATTGAACACCAATCCTGCTGTCGAAACGTAGCCTTATCCTTGTGGACATGGTACATCAAAATCTAGTAATGAAAGACTGCCAACTGAGTTTCAGATTACAGCCTTGAATATACATATTCATACATATATATTCATATATATATACACATTCCCTGTGCTACATAAATGAAAGTAATTTATTTGCTAATGAAGAATGGTAGGCATTTCATCAATGTTTAGATGGATTATGAAAATAAAAACCTTATGTGGTTCACCTATCCTTAATACACACACACACACACACAGAAGTAGCACCTATCTCATAATGCAGACACACACACACCCCACACACTAAAAGTAGCACCTATCTCATAATGCAGACACACACACACACACACACAGACACACTAATGTGTGTCTGTGTGTATGTGTCTATATAAATGTTGCAGTACATGAAAGGTTTGTGAGGAGTTGCATGCTACATTAGAAACAGTACTATAATCTCGTCAGTGAGAATATCTATTCAGTTAAACAAATTCACCAATGTGGAAAAAAATGTGATTAAGGATTATCTTCTATAATTTAACTAACTGATCCTTTGTTTAAATAGAACAATATATTGATCATGTAGATGCTTGTGACAGTGGGTTTCTTCTTTTTAGCCTAAATTCTATGCATTAGTCAAAAAGTTGTAGCTTCAGTCTCCTTCCTTCTAATATTAACAGAATGAGCTAAGTTTTACTTGCTATTAATATTTTTTATCTCTGACGCTGATTTGACCATTGCTACCTTTTAATAACATCACTAGTTAACTTTATTAGTTTTTCATGAACTCTGATGAACTTGGTGTTAGATGACTTGCACTTTACTAGGGTGCATAGCCAACATAAAAGATTTAACAAATGGAAACTTATTTTTTCAATATTTAATCTTGAAGAAATTGTTTAATCCATTTAGATTGTTCTTTACTTAGCCATAAACCAAGTGTATTGGAACTAATAATAGAACTCATTGTGTCAATTGAACAGAATATTTTTCAAAAGGATATTATTGTTTGAAAAGTCTAGTATTAAAAGAATTTTTTTTCTATTTGAAATAAGCCATTCAATCTGCATAGTTCATGCCTAAGGCAACTTTCAGGGAATTAATGGGTATCTTGTTTCCTAAGATATTTATTTCTTACCTTGCATAGAGCTCACACCATAATGTTGTTGTATGACAACAAAATATCATTCTGACCAACTTTTTAAGTACAATGATCTTCCAATGTGTGAGAAAATTGATTTACCACTATTTTTATACAATATTTATATATAGTATACTGCTGTGTATAATAATATAATCTTGAGGATACTTTTAATTCAAGCAAAATGAAGAGAAAATTACGATAAATACCATGGTCCCTCAGTGAATATTCATTGGCTTTTCTGTTTTCAATTCAAAAGTCAAGGATACAAAAATCTCTATCTAGATGTCATGTTTCCAATTTCTGATACCTATCCCTCAAACTGTATATGCTAAATATTGTGCACCTCAACTATACATACACACACACACACACACACACACACACACACACACACACACACACAATTCTCCTTCCATGTGGAATTTACCTTTCTGCTATATACACATTTGAAAGTCAATGAGTGGTATTTCAGTTCTTTGAAATGTGGCAGCTTAGTCTACTTTTTTTTCATGTCCTATAAATGAATCTCATTAAATTGCTGAAATGGTATATAGTATTTACATGCATTTAAATTCACTATAAATATTTACAGAACTTCAAGGTGAATGCCAGTAATATAAGCTAAATATGTCTGACCACAGTTACTTTTCATGAGTAAATGGGTTTTACCAAATTACTTTAAGAAAAATCTAATATTTGGAAATTCTCTTCAGAGAACAGCCAACAGTCCTTAGGTAGTGGAAGGAAGTTATAGGTTTTAAATAGACTCTTTATTAGATACCCAAGCTTTATGCTTCCTGATGGCGTTCTTTAGTATGTATGAATTTTTCTTCAGTGTCAAAAAAATGAGGCAAAAAAGTAACAGAATTACAAAAAAGGGAGGTGGGGGCAACATGTAGTTATAATGTTGAATATTCTATAAGGGAAGTTGGAGGAAGGGTCAAATATTTTTAACAGAAACTCTTGGGAAACTAACAAAGACCAACCATATCTTGCAGGTTATTTTGAATGACATATATATCTTATCAGTAACCCTTATAATGTTTACAACTAACATCATACAGCTGTCTAAAAGTCATAGGTACAGGACAAGTAGGCCCTCCTTGTCAGGTTAGTCTATACCAGTATGTCCAATACATTATTTTTTTTTAAACAGCAATGAGCCTTATCATCATTGCCATGCCTTTATTAACATTATTTTTTAAGTAGGTATTCACACAGCATAATATGTGACCTACATAGAAAGTCTGTGATTTGGAACTCCATATTTCTATTCAGTTCCACATTCTAAATCAGAGTCCTGCTAAAGAATTAAATGACCTCTTCATTTACAAATTCCTCAGGGAAAAATGAAGAAACACCCATACAGACCAAATATTTGTAAGTTTTCATGGATAAGTTAAGGCTTTTGGTATTTGATGTTTGGGGAAAAAATAATTGTGCACATTCATTTATCAACAGATTGTCAAAATGTAATGCTCAATCTCTTAAGGGTCTAAGAGTTTTTCTCCTGATTGTAAATGCTATATATTCTAGTGACCTGTAAACACTAACTAAATATGTGATCAGAAAAATTACACTAAATATCTGCCCCACAATTCTTTGATCCAAAATCCTTAGAATTATATGCATGCCACTTTTTGGGTATTTCTTTCTTTAATAGCAATTGCTGTTAATGTACTAAAGAATTACAATTAAGGATGGAACTAGAACATTCCTTTAATGGTAGATTTGTATTTTATATCAAGGTATGACCTAGATATTTTATAAGACAAGAAAGTTTGCCATTTTGTTTTCAGAATAAAACAAAAATCAGTACACTTGCCATTTATAATCAAAATGTATATAAAGACTGATGGGAATCTCCATGTGACAGACATTGTGCCCATGAATCCAAAGCACGGGTTTAGAGTGTATTAAATAGTATGAAGTTTGCTTTTCTTAGTGAACATCTAAAATGTGTCTGGATAGATGTGCTCATCTACAGTTAAGTAAGGCTCTGTACAAGAGACCAGTGTGACAACTACAATGGCAGATGTACTTTGTCATTAACTACTTCTTCACTTGGGATAAAGTACTTCCAAAATAATTTTTGAAATTTAATTTTAAAAGTTTCCTAATGTGCCAAAGACAAACTAAAAGCATGACCATCTTTTTTTCCTACCAGATAAACATTTGCCCTCTCCTCATCAATAGAAATAATCAGGTTTAAAACAAATACATGTAACTGAAACTGACACATTATACAGTATTATCCCATTATCTATCCACAAATAACTTTGAATGCTTAATTATTTCTAGTTCTCAGATTTCTAGATTTAGGATTGTTTTTCCTTCTGTACAGTAGGCTTTGAATCCAAACAGAACCTTTTTGATTATACCTGTAACATTCATATCAGTATTGCAGCTATAGAAAGATAGTATCATAACAGTCATTCTTACAGTTTAAACAGGATAAGATTCTTGGTTATCTTTGACCCTGCGCCCAGCATAGCAGCTTCTAGTACTATTAAAACTAGCCAGTGAGGTGGTTCCTGTTCAGAACCAACTTGATGCTTTCACGTCCTGTGACTACTGTGGATGGTGCCTCCTGGAGCTAATGAAAAATGGGAGATCAGGAGGAAGAAGGAGAAGATCACCAAGGGAAAAATTAAAAAAAAATACTGCAAGCAAATGCACAAAAATAACTGCTTGTAAGTGAGTCTTACAAAAACAGTCATTTGAAAAAAATAATAAATTGCTTTATACCACAATAGATACATGATGCAGATTTGACAGACACTTTAAAACATATTTTACATCAGGAAAAAAATCATGATAAAGATAATTTGCACTCCATAAGAAATTTAATACTCAAGGCTCTGGTCCAGATTTGAAGCTGAAAATGATTATTAAGGTGTTAATTATAAGTATTTTCCTTTTCTTTTTTTTCCAATAAAGTAACCAATTACTAGTCTTAACGTGTGTGAGTGTGTGTATGTGTGTGCACGTGGACGTGTGTATGTGTGTGTGTGTGTGCTTGGTTGCTTGTCAACACTAGGAGTTCAACAGTTATCAACTGGAATTTGACTTAGAATTTAATGTAAATCGCACCATATTCATAAAATAAACTAATATATGATATTGTCGGGATACAATAATTATGTCTTCTGACAATTACTAAAATAGTTTAAAACTGAAATAGTGAAAATATTAAATGATAAAAATAATATTAAATTGTTATCACTTCACAGTATGTCTTATTTTCTTTTGATTATTTACATAATTTTTCTTTTTGAGAACCATAGGAAATGCATATTATCATAAGGAAATGTGTTCTCCTGAGTCCTCATAATATCCTATTTAATGTTGACATAGGTTATTTTACAGGCATTATATGTATATTTATATAGATGTATTTATTTTCCTAAATCACATTAGATCACATGTGAAGACACTTGAATAGCACTTCTTTTTTATACTTACCTTTTCAATAACTTTTTATTAAATTTCAACATTATATGTTATCTCAATGAATTATATTTGTACAATTATATTTGATATCCAAATCTCACACATATAATTTAGTTGCACAAGAAATCTTACTATCTTTTATCACTTAACTAAAAATAGGAGATTTGAGAAAGTAGAGGAAAGGAAATTTTTAATAAATGGAATGAATAATGAGATAGCAGATTGGCTGTCACTTGAAAATTGGGTATCAACTCCAGCTGTTCAGGGCAGGTATTAATATCCTCTGAAGGTCAGAGATTCACTCAGCCATCCGTTTTGTTCTACTGAGAATCCAGTCCGATTATAGTCAGCTTTGGGTTAACTGTGATTAGCTTGTTTTACTCCTACAGGAAACAAATATGTTCTTGGTAATTTCACTGTACTAACATGAAATTCATGGTAAACTGCATACAAAATAGTTAAGAAGTTATCTTTGGAAGACTTCTGAAGATAGCTGTTTAATCATGGCAGAGTACTAACAGTTCAAGTGATAAGGTGAAAGTTTAGACAACTTCAAAAGTTCAGGCTTTGAATAATTTAAACTACTTAAGAAGCAGGAGCTTCTATATGACTAGTCTGCCCAGTATCCTCATTTAAACAGACAAAAAGCTGGCAGATGAATCTTATAATAGGAGTGATTTGATTAAATTAATAAGTTAAGTTTCTTCAGAGTAGATTACATTGTTGCTTAGCAATATTCCATCATTAGTTTTATGTTGATGGAGACCCATTTATATTTTTGGTGACTTATTAGTTTTTAAATGTCTTTTTATAACTATATTCACGTATCTTAATTATAGATATGAATAATTTTAAGCAACCAACTTGAACTTATTTAGGTCTCTGTGGCTTAATAACAATTGTGTGCTATTTATAAATTTGAATAGATTTAAGGCAATTATCAGACTGTTTTGAGAAAATAAAAGGTGATTCAGACTTTAACCCATGTTGAATCTCAACTGAGGTTTTTTACAGTAACACTCCAGCTGGATTTGTATATCATACATATCTTTAAGTATATTTCCTGTACTACTGCTCTTTAAGACAACAACCAAATCAAGTCTTGGAGATGTTTATCTGTGCTATGTATTTCCACCAAAGAATGGAAACTTTAGAGTAACAGAATCTGAACTCATCAACAGTAAATATTTCTATATAAGCTATGCCACTCTGTTGCTATCCAGGCATTCCCTCTCCCCCTCCCCATCCCCGTCCCCCTCCCTGTCCCCCTCCTACTCTCCCTCTCTGCCTTCCGCTTCTCTCTCCCTCTCATCACCCTTGCAGCCATAAACAACTATATTGGCAACCATTCCAGTTTTACATTCAAAAGGTGCCTCATTCATTCTGGAAGTATCCATCTGCTGTGGCTACTGATATTTAAACATGTCAACACTGGAACTAGTCATTTGTTTAAACTTAATTTTGCTTTTGACATTTGGGTATGAAATGATTCTTTTTTGCCATCTACTTATTTAATGACTCAATACCCTTATTTATGAATTATGAATAACTTTTGGGTCACTTAGATATAGAGAAGAGAACAAGAAAATAAAATAAAGGACAAGAGTCTCTCACTAGATAATAAATATCAAAACTCTGTATGTTTATGCTATAAATACTAATTGTTTTATATTTAGTGCCAGCTTTGAATTTACTTATTTATTTACTTATTTCATTGTCTTTAAGCCAAGCTAATGAAAGTCAACCTAAAAATATTTATGATTTTTTTGTACATAGGATGCTTTGTTCTTCCTACAACATCCACATTAAAAATGTGATACTGTCTTTCACCAAAGCTTTGATTAGCTGTTATGACTGACAAAGAGACGTGACAGGAATAAGCATGATTAAGATCTCCTCCACTAGATTAGCCATAAAATATTGGTACTGTGCTATACTCCATGGACTCAAAGAAGCCAAACAAGTGAGGAATCTTGAATCTCACTTAGAAGAGGGAATAAAATAATCATAGGAGGCAGATGGAGAGAGGGAGCTGGGAAGAAGGGGAGATGGGGAGGGGAATGGAGGGTTCAGGGTCAGGTGTGGGGAAGGATAAGAGAGATGGCTAGATGGCCATGAAAATAAATGGAAATCTGCAACTGATGTGGGTGAGGAGAGAGAGACATCTGCAGGACAAGACAGAGACCTTGGATAAGGGAGGTACCCAAGAATCAATGGGAGTAACCTTAGCTGTGTCTCACTACTCTGTGGATATGGAGAGGCCACTTCCTGTATTCAGACAGAAACCCCAGTGGAGCGATAGAGACACCAATCCACCCACAAAACTTTCAACCCAGAATATATCCTGTCTATAAGAAATGCAGGCAGGGGATGGAGACAAGACTGAGGGAATGACCAACTAATAACTAGCCCAACTTGGGACTCATCCCATGGTCAAGCACCAATCCCTGACACTATTAATGATACTACTTGAAGACAGGATCATGTTGAACTCTGAGAGGCTCCACCCAGCAGCTGACTCAAACAGATACAGACACCCACAGACAAACAGTGGATGGAGCTTGGGGACTTTTATGGAAGAATAGGAGAGAGGATTGCAGTTCCCAAAGGATTTAGGAACTCCACACAAAGACCAATAGAGTCAACTAACCTGGACCATTAGGGTTCTCAGAGTCTCATCAATCAACCAAAAACATACATGGGCTGGACCTAGGCTTCTCTGCTCATATGTAGCAGATGTGCAACTTGACCTTCATATGGATCTTGAACAACTGGAATGGGGCTATCCCAAAAGCTGCTGCATGTATGTGGGATGTGTTCTACTACAAGGGCTGTCTTGTCTGGCCTCTGTGAGAGAGAAAGCACCTAGACTTGCAGAGATATGAAGTGTCAAGATGTTGGGGGATACCCAGGAGCCCTTTACCAGCTCAGAGGAGAAGGGGGAAGAGGGAAGGATTGTGAAAGGAGGTGACTGGGGGACAGTGAGTGGCATGTACAGTGAATAAGAAAAAAACAAACAAACAAAAACAATCTCCTTCACTGATGGAGAGCCCTGTCTAGTGTGTGTGCATGTGTTTTGTAGGAGAGAACATTTTTCTATCTGTCCCTTTGTTTATCTATATATCTATGTATATATATGTATGCATGTATTTACATATGTGCCTCTGTCTGTCTGTCGTTCTCTATCTCTTTGTCTCTGTCTCTCTCATTCATTTGGGTGTGTTTCATAATTTTACTGCAACATATAGAATATATGTAGGGAGATAGTTTTCTTCCACCTAGATCTGGAAAACTGACCTACTTTTAAAAATATTGTGAAATAAATTGATTTCACCCTAAACAACAATAACAATAAATGCTTATTATATTAATGACTCTCAAACAATAAAATACACCAAAAACTAACTTGAAATGAAATTTTATAGAAAATGAATTATGTGTGCATTTCACTGTTTATTAAAAGCTTGAAAATTGTTGAAATTCTAGGGTTTTACTAGGTGTTAATTATGTTTAATGAAATACTGATCAGATTTTGGTGAATTCTAATTTTATAACTGCATATGTTCTCCAAATGCATTAAGGTATTACTGAAGCAATCTCTAAAGCCCAGTTAGTATATTTTACCTGTTTCCTACATTTAAATCCTTTCAAATTCACAGGAATAGGTTTATTTACTAATATCTTAAATAATATGTTTTTGTTTTAGAGTGATATGATAAACAAACAGAAAATCTTTTAAATAATAGAAAAAGTGAATTAAAACAGACATTGCAGTGCATGCTGTCATCCTCAAAAATTAGCATAGCACTGTGGGAGAGATGAGAGGAGTTTACATAGAGCACTATGAGAAAGGAAATCACCAGCTGTGTCTTCTGAGTGTTGGATAAATTTTTCTAAGTATTATTTAAAACTAATGCATATTTCAAGATGTCTAGAATTTCTGAAGCTTAAAAGATAATTAAGCTTTTAGAATGGATTTTCAAGTGTTCTCAAGGTCTAGTATGTGAACAAACCTATTAGAATAAAAATTCTCATGATTGCATAGTTTATATCTGAACATTTACCAATCACAGACAAAAAAACCCACATGACATATATACACACATGTATATATATTGATTTTCAAGTCATCAATCCAACATGAATGAACATTTATTTGGAAAAAAACATAACCAGAGTCAAAATAGATTATATGTGTATCTGATCCCAAAAGATACACTAAATAAAAATGATGGTCATCTGAGTAACCACATTCCTCATCTTATTTTATTTTTATTCTATTTTATTTCTGGAGGAAAATAAATGACGTAAAGTTGTTGATGGCAAATTTGAAATAAAATCAATCAGTTCATAATCAACTGAGGAGACCCCAATACTACAATTTTATTAGCTCTAAAGTGGAAAAATATTGCTATAGTAATGATTTTTGTCTTTATGAAAACCAGACAGTAGTTTCCAAAGTCTCACTCTAAACAGATTGGTCCAAGTAGAAGGCTTTACTTTGAAAATTGTTTCATTTATAGTCTTGCTTTGTTTCTTTTACACCAAGATTGTATTCACCCTTCCACTTCTCTGGCTTGTACACTAAAAAAAGTCCCAAGAGTTTCATAGAATTTTGAATTTCTTTCATTCTTTAGGCTGATTCTCTGATTAGATAAATTTCAAGATGAGTCCTTGGATAAGAGAAGTTCACGGAACCCTGTGTAATTGGTAGAGAACTTGAATTGCTCACTCCTTTGGACTAGAACTCTTTTGCTTCTGGCATTGGAGTAAATTAATTTTGTCAGATTAGGAAAAAATGGAATCCTACGTTTCAATTTGAAATTCACTTAGTATCAAAGTAACTATAATTAATTTTTTCTGATGATCTGAAAAAAAGTAGTCATAAATTATAAATAACCTATCAAAGGAATGTCGTACAGTATACCTGATAAAGACCATTTCAAGTGTGGTCCACTTTATTTCCTCACATGAAATGTGATTTTATAACACATGAAAGGCATGCGATTAGTGCCATCTAGTGCACTGATCCATCATGGGAGCAATCTTATCAGTTCATCACAGCTTGGCTTTTCAAAGGCTTTCTGAAAAGTCATCCAATTTCTCAAGACCATTTAATTCAAGTTAATATTAAACAGTCGATTTAATTTTTGTTAAACGCTAACCTATTTACATGCCACAGTTCTTAAAGAGAGTTAAAAATCAGATAGATCATTAGTTTCTTATCATTATCTTAATTGATTGGGATTTTCATTGAACTCTCTGCAAGCATAGTCTACAGTTTACAGCTTTATCCTATGGACACACCAGAAATAGTGTGTGTGTGCATGTGTGTGTGTGTGTGTGTGTGTGTGTGTAATTTGTTGCCACTACTAAGTTCAGTGGTGACCTCTATGAAGTTTCTAATTGTATCTAAAATATCAGTCTTCTGATTCAGAGATTTCTCTGTGTATGATAAAAATACCACCCCTTCTGAGGCCATTGTAGAAGATTTATTTTCTCAGGAGCTAATGTTACTAATTTGAGAAAAACAAAACAAAACAGAAATGATAAAATTCCATACTCTGTACTTAAGTTAGCCCTGGGTGCTCCCACACATCCTGCCTATTTAGTTCATTAAGATTTCTCTGGTACATTGAGTGCCTGAGAAAAATTTGAGTCAGAAATTACAATGACTTAAAGAAAGTCAAGTTGATTAATAATAGTAATGCAGCCCACAGAGATCTCTCCTGGGGAAGGTTAGTCACAGAGAAAATTCTGTCTCAGCTTCCTTTCAGCTGATAAGGTAGCCAACCTCAGGCAAACAGTATAGCCTATAAATGAGTTGATGCTCCCTGGTGCCCTGTGTCCTGTCTCAACACTTTCCTTTTCTTCTACTCTTAGCCATGTCCTCTTTCCCTGATTTTCATCTTCTCCCTACTCCTTTATTACCTTTCTTTCCAACTTTTAATAATGTTAAACCAAGAAGAATGAAAAATATTAGAAGGAATGTGTTCTCTGGCAAGGTAGCTTGTTCTCCCTTCCACTTAACATCAGACAAATTAAATATGAGATGAATAGAACACGTAGATAGTTTCCATTGACCAAAAATTCCTGGACCTAAACTATACCTGTTTTGTTTTGTCTGTGGTGTTCAAATGTTAATGTAAACTATTCTTGCATTTATTGTACAGAATGGACTTAATGGACGCTCTTTTAAAATAAAGATAGTCCCAGTTTTAATCACTTATTACTTGTTTACATGATATAATAAGTACGTTTTTGGCAATGGAGAACAGTTA
>JAJTUV010003794.1:0-38549 GCA_021653895.1 Mastomys natalensis | reverse complement strand
GACAGCGGGCCTGTGAGAACAACTGAAGAGTTGATGCTCAGCCAGCAAGCCTGAAGGAGAGAGGCCCCCTGCAGCAAGCGCTCTCGGTTCTGTGCTCACATTAGCAGGGCTCTCAGTAGCAGGGAGACATTCCATCTTCATAGTCAGAAAGCAGAAAGGGTAGTTTCGGTGACTTGCCTAGGTGAAGACTTGCAGGTTGTTGCCTCAAGTGGACCAGCCAACGGGTTTGGGGAGCATATGCTAACTGGTCATGGCTGTAGACTCCCCAGACCACCCACTGGATCCCAGACCCTGGCTGAACTGAGAGACCAGTGCTAGCAACCTATGCCTTCCCAGCCCTCATCTGGATTACTGCCCTCCCAGCACTGGTCCTTGTGGCTCAGAGCCCCATACAATAGCAGCCAGCCAGAGCCAGGCTCCCCAAAGCCTCTGGCTGATGCATCTTCCATCCATCCCAGTGATGTGCTCATGATAATCACAGCATTACCATAAATCAAAAAACAAATATCCTCAGCTGTCTTTAGTAAATCATGTGAAGTGTCACATGCAGGGACAGTGGGTAAGAACAGGAGCTACTGCTTCCTATCAAGGGGAGGACACTGGAGGCACAGGGTATTGTGGGACTGCATAAGGGTATCCTGGTTCTTGGCTGGGCCTGGGCCTAGAACCCCGAGACTCCAAGGGAGAAACGGCAGGAGTTCGGCCACGCCCCCAGAACTCAGGCTCCTGAAAAGCAGTCCAATCTCCATAGACCTACATTGTTCAGTCACGAAGGCCATTACAGCCCTCCCAAAGTGCACAGGTAGAGGGTGTAACTACAGGCCTCAGGCCCTAGAGATTTACATACTAATGAAGGTCAGAGGGCGGAGCCAATTAAGCATTCCTCCCCAGACCCTTCCTACTTCTCTCTCCCTACTTAACCCAGGTCTGCCCTGAGGTTTGGGGGGGTACATCCAGATCCATCCACCATCCACCATGACAATAAAGCCTTTTGGAACCAAGGACTTCCTCGTATCATTGGGGTCTGCTGGGCCTGCCACCACCGAAGCCTCTAGCCACTGGAACCTGGACCTTCCTCCGGTAGGAGACACAGGCTGCTTCCAGGCAGCCTCCACCACGCAGGTCCCAGGGGCCTGCTGCTGCGGCCCCCCCCCCCAGGGTTTTTCCCACAGGGTATCTTCAGGTTTATGTGACAACACAGAGCCTGCCAGCTTAGAGGCTCCCTCTACAAGTCCTTCTGCCTCAGTCCAGGGCACATGAGCACAAGAACTCTCCCCAACCCTTGAGACAACAGCCTTGTCTTTCTAAGTGCTTATCTGGGTGCAAGGTAGGTATAGGAGATCCAACACTTGGGATATATCCCCAACCCCTTGCCTAAACAGGCCTTTCTAGCTCTCAAAACCAGAAACATCACCCATACGGACCCCTTCTAGAAACAGCAAAAGCATATTAGACTTTCCATAGCTGTCGGCCTTCATGCTTCTTGCTTAGTCCTGGTATCTGTGAACCCAATCTCATGTCAGTTCTTTACATGTTAGTGTGGATTTAAGTCCGTGAGATAATTCTCTGTTTGTAAGGAGAGTTGCATCCAAATCTCTCTAGGTAGAAATTAGTGTGCAATGGGAGATGCATCTCCATGAAAAGAATCTTAACTCACAGTCCAAGCAGGTCAGGGGTACGGTGTGGGGTGCGATGCTTTTGGCAGACTGAAAAGCCCATGCCATCTCCCTGTCCTGTTTTTAAATGGCTTGACTAGGCTTGGCACTTCCCTCCATGCTCTTCTGCTCTGCTGCTTTTATCTCTGGTTTTCAGAGCTTTTGCTGACTCACCTTTCTGATTCACACAAGTCGTGAGCTGTCAGGTGCCATTAGGACCTTGATGAAATAAATCTAAATCTTTAGCTCACAGATAAAAAGGCAGAAAGCCGTGGGAGTCGGGGGATGTAAGGTGCCATGGCTCATTGCAGCACATCCCAGGCAGGTCCTCAGCTTGTGGGAAGGTAAAGACAACATTCCTAAGAAGCATTTGGTATAGGAAGAGCGGGACTGGAGGTCCCCAAGTCCAGATGTCCTAGAGATGAGGAAAAGGCTCACTACAGTGTTCTGCTGAGACCAATTTTTTAACAGGCCTTTCATCTTTGTTCTCGAGCAACCATACTTGGTCAGACTTTCCAAGCTTCCTTCTTTACTTCTTCCTCGACAGCTTGCCAGGCAGAAGGATTACTTTGTGAGGACGGATTTTTTGAGGAGGCTGTTTTTATTGCTTTATTTTGTTCTTAAGACAAGTCCGAAGTAGCCCACTGTCTTAGGGTTTTACTGTTGTGAATAGACACCATGACCAAGGCAACTCTTATAAGAAGAACATTTAATTGGGGCTTATAGGTTCAGAGTTCAGTCCATGATCATCAAGGTGGGAGCATGGCAGCATCTAGGCAGGGATGGTGCAGGCAGAGCTGACAGTTCAACATCTTCATCTGAAGGCTGCTAGAAGACTGGCTTCCAGGTAGTTAGGATGACGGTCTTATAGCCCACACCTACTCCAACAGGGTCATACCTTCTAATAGTGCCACTCCCTGGGCCGAGTATATACAAAACATCATATACCCACTCTGGCCTTGAACTTGATATGTAGTTGGGAGGACCTTAAACTTTCTCCTGCTTGTCTCTACTCTTCTGGAATTACAGGTATACCCAGTCTGATGCAGTGCTGGGGACCATGACTGGGGCCTTGTGCATGTTAGGCAAGGACTCTGTCAACTGAGCTGCAGTTCCAGGCTATTTCTGCGACTTTGGTAGAAATGAGTGAAGGAAGGTTTTATTGAGGCTCACAGTTTCAGGGGATCTTGGTCTTTCTAGGTAAGGAAGGTATAGTGTGTGCTCAGTTCATGGCAGTAAGAACTTGTGGCGGGTAATGTTCACAAGACAGTGGTCTAAGGAAACAGACAGAATCCAAAACCAGGATGATGACCCCCAATGCCCGTTCCCAGTGACCTACCTCTGGCAGCCAAGCCCCGTCTCCTAAAGGTTCCATGTTCTCTCCAAACATAGCCACCAGCTAAAGAGTAAGCATCGAAAAACACCAGCATGCAGGAGACAATTCAATTCAAACCACAGCAAGGTCCCTTCCCTATGTGACAGTGGCCTGTGTCTGAATTTGATCTGAATTTATCCTGGAACTGTGGACCAAAAGCACAGACAGGTCACAAAGAGGCATTAGCAGACTGACAGGCACTGGACCTGGATCCTGTCTTTGGACTCTTTGCCTAATCTCTCCACCTTTCAGATTCCTCCTTTGTCAGGAGTGGCTGTGCCACTCAAATGGAGCCAGTACATGACAGATGCTTAGTATCATACAGAGACAGGCATGTTCTTAAAGTCACTTTCAACACCTGGAGTTATCTCGCTTCAGAATCTTCCAGGTGTCTCTCCACAAGCCCCCTGAAACTACAAGTTTGTTTTAAAACTATGGAAGTGACAAAACGGACATGGCGGCCCATATCTATAATCCTGGTACTTGGGAAGTGGAGGCAGGAGGATCAAGAATTCCAGGCCAATGCATTTGAAAGAGCACAATGAGCAATATATGGGAGGATTTAGAGAGAGGATAGTGAAGGGAAAATGAACTTATTATAGTATGATCTCAAAAAGAAAAGGAAAAAAAAAGGTTCCAGGTCAGCCTGAGTTCCTTGAGGGGAAAAGCTATCAAAACAAGGAGGAGGGGAGACGGGAAGAGAAGAGAAGGTTGGAGTCGGAAATGGAAGGCTCATTAAAAGGAACATCCACAAAACTAAAACATAGGTTTGGAGATGGCTCAGTGGTTAAGGGTTACTTGCTGCTTTTGCAGAGGACCCAAATTTGGTTCCTATCACCTGCAAGGTGGCTCGCGACCACTCATAATTCTAGTTCCAGAGGACTGGACATCCTCTTCTGGCCTCACATACTCGCAGGCAAAACATTCATGTGCCCAAAATAAACAAATCTTAAAATACAGGCTCCCTACTCTCTCCCCACTCCATCCTGCAAACCAGCTTGCAAGACAATCAAGTGCCGGCTTAGAGCATGAGACAAGCTTGTAAGGTTTCTTCCGTCTTGCTAGAATTGAGCATCACTCTAGAGCAGGCTAGAATCCCAATTCTCCCCTGTTCTCTGTTTCTAACAGACTGATTTCTATGAGTGCTGAGAAATAAAATAACGAGGAAGAGAACCCAGGGTGCTTCAAGGGAGCCAATACTACACAAGTATTTTAAATTCCAAACAAGCTTGAGTTTGGTGAACACCCTCTCTTTCGTCTCCCCCATAGATATCCAGCAGTAAATCTGCATAGCTTTCTTAGATGGCCACCAATACAACCTAAAATGTGCCCCCATTTTCTGCACCCTTTGGGGACTGATTTTCAGTGACATCAGCTGTGGGGAAGGCAGTGTGCACAACCTGTTACCTAAGATGCTTTTAGGCCCCAGTGATCACAGTTCAGTATTTATGGGTTCAGGGTAAGTGGAACCCCAGCTGTCTACAGCAGGAAAGTCCCTTAGCAGCAAAGTGTATCACTGACTGGCCATCGATAAATGCCTGGATTGCACCATTCGTGACACATTCCTTTGTTTATTAACGCCACCATTCTGAGGTTGCCATATTTTGAGTGAAAATTTCCCAGAGGGGTAACATGTGAAGACCTGACAGTTTTGCTAAGTGTTTTGGGTCTAATTCCAGACAGAAAGTGAACATTGGCTTTCCGGTGGGAGCACTGATGCCCACAGAGGAGAAGGAGGATGGAAGGAAGGGAGTGGGAACAAACTTGGACAGCTGGACCACTACTAGAAATGTCGTATTCACCGATGCGGTGTTGGGGATTGAACCTAGGACTTGGCAGATGTAAGGCATGTGCTCCACCACAGAGCTACATTCTCTTCTCCCCACCTAGTTCTGATGCTTTGGAAACATGGTCTCCTCGTGTGTGTGTGTGTTGTGTGTGTGTGTGTGTGTGTGTGTGTGTATGTGTGTGTATGTGTGTGTCTTTATGTGTGCATGCATATGTATACATACGTGAGTGCACTTAGAGATGTGTGTGCATGTGTGTGGAGGTCAGAAGTCAACCTCAGATATCACTCCTCAGGAATCATCACCTTATTTTTGGTGGCAGGGTCTCTCCCTGGACTAGAGAATCACAGGTGAGTTGAGGCTGGCTAGCCAGTAGATTCTGGGGGTCTGCCTTTCTCTGCCCCCCTGGTACTAGGATTATACACCCCAAGCCTCCATTTTGACCTTTTTATGTGGGTGATGGGGATCAAAATGAAGTCCCTGTGCTCCGATGGCGAGCACTTTACCAACTCAAGCCCTCACCTCAGTGTTTTGACATTCCTTCCAGTGACCAGTGGGGTCTTGGTCCTCTCCTCTTAAATCAAGAAAGCAGGCTTGTGACTGCTTCAATCCCATAAGGATGACCAAAGTGCCACCTTGCTTCTCTCTAAAGCTGGCTCATGTAAGGTGTACTGGCTGGTTTTGTGTCAACTTGACACGAGCTGGAGTTGTCACAGAGAAAGGAGCCTCCCTTGAGGAAATGCCTCCATGAGATCCAGCTGTAAGGCATTTTCTCAATTAGTGATCAAGGGGGGTGGGCCCAGCCCATTGTGGGTGGTGCTGTCCCTGAGCTTGTGGTCCTGGGTTCTATAAGAAAGCAGGCTGAGCAAGCCAAGGGAAGCAAACCAGTAAGCAGCACCCATTCATCAGCTCCTGCCTCCAGATTCCTGCTGTGTGAGTTCCTGTCATGACTTCCTTTGATGATGAACAGCGGTGTGGAAATGTAAGCCAAATAAACTCTGTCCTCCCCAGCTTGTTTCTCGGTCATGATGTTCCGTGCAGGAATAGAAACCCCGACTAAGACAAGGTTAAGTAGCTTCCTGCTGTTGGCGGCACTTGCTGCTAAAGCCCTACACCTCTGAGTCTGGATGCTGGAAAGACCATTCTGGAAGATGGTAGTGGACAAACCTGGCTTGCCAGCTATGCTCCCTGCCTGGCCTCTACATGTACGAGCAAACCCTCCAGAACCTTCTCCACCAGCCAAATAGCACAGAGACCTTGCTCCATGCTTTAAGGAGAACTATGTGGCCAAATGCTGTCTGTGTTCCTGACCCATGAGACCTTAAGACAGTGAAAGTTATTTTCAGCTCTTCAGGACTGGAGTGCTTCATTTCCCAGAATCACAGAAGTAGGGAAACCTTGGCCTCTTGACTTGACTCCATAGCATCAGGTTCACACAGAATAGATAAAGATATTTCTGGACCCTGGAGATGGGAGAATGAAAGGGGCTGGATTCCAGAGAAGAACAGGCAGGCAGATCCCTAGAAAACAGCTACGTCAAGTCTATGGAAGTCATACCATGCTCACTTGTGGGACCAGTACCTTTTGGCCTGCTCTGGCCTAGCTCTCTGATAGGCCACAGAGCCCTCCACACAGTCTGAATTGGCAGGGGAAGGCCTAGAGCAGCCCCTCCTTCTTCCTTTTCAGATGGGGCACACAGCCTCTGAGACCCAAAGTGACTTGCAGCCCATAGGCATGTTGCCTGGCCTTTGCAACCCCTATAGGGATTGAGTGGAGCTATTATGCAAAAATCCAGGAGTGACTCAGAAGCCGAAAGACCCAGAGTGTAGGCCTAGCTTCCTCACCTCCCGACCCTGCTGAAATGATTCTGTTTCCTCATGTAACACGAATTCCTGAGAGAACTTGCAAACACTCAACAGCCACTGGCACCTCCTTGCCTACTCTCCCTCCTGATTTATGTCTATTCTGCTTGTCTCACTACAAAGGACTCCAGCCAACATGTTCCTTTTTGGGGTCTATCTCTCTATATTTCTCACGTCCTGGGCTTTGGTCCAAAGACCAAGTAAGAACTCACTAGAATACTATGAATGAAGCCTTGCATTCCAACCAACCTCCTCTCAGTTGCATGGGCTTCTCTTTGCTTCCTCTATCACAGTCTGGTTCTCCCGGAATGCCACTGGATTTAAAAGAATCATAAGGGGGCTGGAGAGATGGCTCAGTGGTTAAGGACACTGGCTGCTCCTAGAGGACCTGGGTTCAATTCCTAGCACCCACGTGGTAGCTCACAACTGTCGTCTGTAACTCAGGTTTCCAGGGGATCCATGGCACCAAGCATGCATGTGGTACACATACCTGTGCATACAGGCAAATTGCCCATACATGTTTGGAAGAAAAGAAAGAAAAGAGTCATACGAAGAAACGGTGGAAGAATGTCAGAGCTAGAAGAAGGGTGGGGTGTCGTAGGACACTCTTTCCCAACCATGAGACGGTTGTTGAGCTCTTGTACTCTAAACAGCTGGGCCTGTCAACAGTCTGTCATGGAATGGGGAGGGGCCTATCAACAGTCTGTCAAGGAGTGGGGAGGGGCCTATCAACAGTCTGTCAAGGAGTGGGGAGGGGCCTATCAACAGTCTGTCAAGGAGTGGGGAGGGGCCCTGTTGACTGTCTGTCAAGGAGTGGGGAAGGACCTCAAAGGTCACAATCCTCCCTGAGGATATTAACAGTTGCTGGGGGCGGGATGGAGAAGTACTTTCTTCAGTGGTGTAGCCATTGGTAAGATGCCCATGTTCCTATCAACAACCTCTCATCTAGTCCTATGAGCAACCCTCATCCATGTTTCTGTCAGTAATCCTAGTGAAACTCCATGGGTCACTCAAAAAAAAAAAAAAAATCCATGAAAGTAAAATAGGAGAGTCAGAAATGAGAGAGAAGGGGATAGGGACATGAGAGAAGAATTGGGGGATTAATATGATCAAAATAGATTATATGCATATATGAAGATGTCTTAATATACTCATGATTATGTATGATTAATATCTGCTAATAAAAACTTGAGAGAGCGAGAGAATGAGAGCAAGAGAGCGAGAGAAAATGAAGCATGAAATATGGGCCTCTTTTTGCCATGGTCTTCAGCAGGTGCTATTCAGAATTTTCCATTCCTTCCCCAGGGAGCCAGAGCACAGAACTGTCACATGAGACTAGATGAGGAAATAAAGTCCTCTGAACCAACCATAGCCTGCTTCATCAGTGATCCCTTTGAAACGTGTCCTCAAGACTGCTCAGGGCCACACATGCAGGACAAGTCTCTCTTGCATGAGGAATCTTAAGGATTCCAGATCTCAGATCTTGTCTATGGGGTGGAAGTGGAAGGCACAAGAGAGGGCCTGAGCTGTAAGGAAGGCTGTCTCCAGCCCATGGATACCCACCCCATCTCCTGCTAACCCAGGCTGTTAGTCCCTGGAAGCCAGAGGCTGGGCTGCCAAGAGTTAGCTGGACCACTCCCAGAGGCTTGTCATCAGGAAATCTTTTCTCTCGTAGAGAAACAGGTTCTGTTAGCACATTGTTGCTGTTCTGGTAAAACAGACCTGGATCATTAGGGAGAGAGGGTGGAGCTAGAAGTTTAGGGAAAAAATGATGACTGAGGTTTGGTAGATTTAAAGGAGAATTCCTCCTCCCTTCTTTCCCCTCCTTTTCTTCCTTTCCCCCTCCCCCTCTTTCTTCTCCTCCTCCTTCTCTGCCTGCCTTTCTCTTCAGCCAGCTTAGCCAAGAGGCTGGTTCCAAACTTTGCTCCAGGTACTTCCCACGCTCTCCCTTTCCTTCCGGTTCTGACCTAGTTTAAGCTTTGTCAGAAGTAGCCCCTGGGACCAGTTTAGATTTATTGGAGGGAACTGAAGTAGGGTGAAGGAGCCAAGACAGAGAAGGGAAGGCCAAATTGAATTGTAGCAAGGTCACTCCACTGGGGGCTACTGGAGCTCAGACCTACTGGGCACCTCTGAGACACTGCAGAATGTACCACAGAGTCTTGCACTTCAGGGTTTTGGAGGTAGCAGAGCCATCTTCAAGGTCTTGTCTGCTTCTGACAGAGGCCCCTCAGATGACAGAAAAAGAGCCCTCATGTGGATGTCCCCCAAAAGACAGTACTCAACTCTGCTGGTACACACTAGAACAAGGAGCCTGGAAGGCATGCATGCAAGACAATGTGTGTGTCCCTGCACTTTCTTTCCCTTCAGACCTGTCCTTCAACCTCCCCTTTTGTCTCTTTACCCACACATCAGCAGCTGAGGACATTCCTGGCCTGAACGGGGACCATGAGGACAGCAGAAACAGCCTGGGTGAGGACCAGGCTTTTACAAAGGACAGTACACCTCTTTTTTCTACTTCCAGTTTTTAGAGAACATGCCCATGCCACAAGCTGTTCCTTGTTATCTTTCCAGAACATTCCTGTCCCATCCCATCTTTCCTGTGAATGTTTGCCCAAAGTGACCTTCTCCTTGGTGGCCATACAGCAAAGCTTCCCCTTGCTTTGCTGAGCTTTTGCATTTCGTGGCGTTGAGCCCAGCTGTCCACACGATGACCAAGCCTGGATAGTGAGCTTCAGTGTGTTTGTATTTTCTGTTTCCCCGGCTTCTTCTCTCCCAGGAGTGGGAGGTGGTAAGGAAGCTGTAATTTGCTAAACTGGTATTAATCTTCCCATCACTCCCAAGAGGCAGGTAGAGCTGCTCAGTCAGAACACACAGTGCTGTGGTTAGAAGGGACTGGCAGGCGAACACAGGCAGATCTGTACAGCCCCAACCATACCCCAGCTTCCCCAGAGCAGAACTTGCTGACCTTCACCTTGTCCCCGGGCTTAACAGACAGCATTCTCTTTGCCAAAGAGAAGCATAGCCAGGCACCCAAGGGCCTTTACTATATCTCCTGGAACAGCCCTGGTCCAGTCTCTCTTCAGTCTCTTCCCCTAGGAAAGACCTAGAGAAATTCTATGGCATGGGAGGAAGACAGACAGGAGTTTGAATTTTGCTGTCACGTTTCCCTCCATTTAACAAATATGAATGAACCCCTATTACTGTCCCTGGGACATTTAGGTTCTGGGGATATACTGATAAACATCAGGGGTTTAGGAGAGTCAATAAATAACACTCCTTTCATCCCCTCTCCGAGCAATTGAGGAACTGACATAGATGTCTGAAAGTTGGAACTCAAAATGTCCTTTATTACACAGAAGGCTATATTGGTGGATGCGGCTTGGGATCTGTCACTAAAAGTGTCTTGCTGACACTCATCCAGTATTGATCTTAGCCATTCAGCCCCAGGCAGGACAAAAGTTCTTTTGGAACTGAAATATGCTTTTACTGGGCCAGCTGCCTCCCAAAGGACAGTCCTGGGGGAGGGGGCAAGACATGGGGACTGAGGCAATCCCCTGGGCCTGGATGGTTTTTTGTCCTGACTCATGTGTTATATAAAGAGGTGTTATGAATGCCTGAGTTCCCTCTACGTCCTTACCCAAAGTATCCCCAGAAATAAGAACATGAACAGCACACAAACAGCATTTGAAAGGGGATCCTAGGAAATAAAGTAAGGTGTGTAAGGAGAGACGGGGCATGGAGAATCAGTCAAGAAAGGAACGGTTACTGGCTGGGGTAAAAGTTCTCGTGGTAAAGTGCTTCTCCCACGGGCATAAGGGACTTCATTTGATCCCCAGAACCCACACTTGTAACCCCAGTGCTGAGAAGACAGAGACAGGCGGCTCCCTGGGGCCGCCTGGCCAACCAGCTTAGTCTACTCAGTGAGCTTCAGGCCAGTGAGAGACTGTTTCAAAATACAAGGTGAGCCATGATTGAGGGATGGCAGCTGAGGCTGTCTTCTGGCCAACTCTGAGAGTCGTGGAGGACCTCCCACCTCAGACTCAACCTTGTACCTCACCTGAGCAGCACAGTACAGCTGACCTTGGTGGTGTGGACACAGGTGAGTCAGCCCTGAGCGTGTGAGCATGGGGGAGCTGGCTCTGAAACTTGTCTGCCATGTGGTGACATAGATAAGGGAGAGATGCCCTCCTCAACCCTTGCCCCTTGCTACCTACGGGCCAGAGAGCTGTCCCTGGCCCTCACCTGTGGCAACACTCAGGAAACAGGCCATGAACCTCACCTGGACAACACAGTAGAGCTGTCCCTGGCTGTGTAGATTGCAGGTGAGCTGGCCCTGCCTCTCGTCTGTTGTGTAATGGTGCTGACGAGGGAAAGATGCTCTTCTTCCCTTCCTTGTCCCTCAGTACATATGGCAGGCAAGAGAGCTGGCCCCAGGGTCATGAGAATAAGAGAGCTGGCCCTGTCCCTCACCTGCTGCAGCACTCAGAAAGCAGGCCCTGCACCTTGCCTGGGCAGCACTGTAGAGCTGGTCGTGGTGGCATGAGAGCAGAAGAGCTGGCTCTGCCCCTTGCTGGTGGCAGCATTGGATGGAGCAGCCAGAGCAAGAGCTGGCAGGCTGACCATCTCTGATACATCTCAGGCCCAGATCCAGGGCTTTGAATTGGCCCACCCCCAACATCTATCCCATTAATAAACTGCTGGAGTGCATGAAGAGATCTGAAACTACAGAATCTCCAGGACACAGGGCAACGACAGATATCCGAAAAGATTCCCAGTGAGGATCCAGTATTGAAAGTATAGCAGAAGCCAGAGGCCTCAGACCAGACCAATGACTCATTGCAATGAACATTTGCAAGTAAAGTTGTGTGGACAAAAGGGTAAACTGTGGAAAACACTGTGGCCCACTTCAGCTTCCATGAGGTTGTTTCCCTCTGTTGGGGGAAAGGTTGCAAGGGTGGGGGGAAAGTACGAGGAGAGAGGGTGATGAGGGGATTGGGGTGTATAATGTGACATTCATAAAGAGCCAAAAAACTTAAAAAAAAAAAAAGTCCTCCCCCTCAAGGGGTACAGCATCCAAGTCACTAGACCCCAGCCCCTTCGGCTCTTGATTGATGACTGATCTTGTGGGGCAGCACTCCATTGCCTTCCTAGGGAAGTCTGCAGGCTCCAAAGCCAGGGGAAGCTGTAAGGTAGATTCTGACTCAGGCAAGTGTGGCTTGCTCCTCCCTGAATGTGACCATTTGGTCACCCCACGGCTTGATGATAAATGTTCAGAGAGCTATTGACAGTGACCTCTGTGCTGCTTAGATTTTTGTCAACTTAATACAAGCTAAAATTATTGAGGAAGAGGAGCTTCAGACTGATGATTGATGGGGAGCACCCAGCCCACCCAACCCCTGGGCTGGTGGCTCTGGGTGTTATAAGAAAGAAGGCTGAGCAAATCATGGGGAGCAAGCCAGTAAGCAGCATTCTTACATGGCCTCTGCATCAGCTCCTGCCTTGAGTTCCTGCCTTGTTTGATTTCTTGCCCTTACTTCCTTCAGTGATAGACTACAAGCTGTAAAAATTAAAAAAAAAAAAAAAAAGAGGTCATGGTGTTTTATCATAGTAATAGAAACTGTAACTAAGACAGCCTCCCTTTCCTGGTCATTGGCAAGGCAAAAAATGAGGGTAGGAAGAGGGAAGAGGAAGGGGATCAAGAAGAACACTGTTAGCAACTGGAGAGAAACGTGAGAGCCTCAATAACTCCGGGATGCATACTCTAAATTTACACCTGGTTCCTAGGCATTGGACTAGAGGCCAAAATACACCTACCCTGCGTAGATGGGCTCTTTCTCTTACTCTGTGACTCTCACTGAAACACACACACACACACACACACACACACACACACCTCTGCATATTATACACACACTCCTCCAACTTAGCATAGTTTGATTTAGAACTTTTCAATTTCTATGACGGTGCCAAATGATGCCCACAAGGTGGGAACCATACTTTGAAGTTTGAATTCGGGTCTTTTCCTCGGATGGCTGTGTGCAATCTCCTATCTTTTGGGTCTAGGCAGTGGCAGTGACTAGTGGTCGTGGTACCCCACAATCATGATGGGGGAACAACTGGTGTCTACAGTGCTCCATGCCCTTATGTTGGGTCATGTGGTAGGCTGGGAGAATTCACTGCATTTTTTTTCAGTCAAGATGTTTTCAACCTGCAGTGCGTGGTGTTGTGCAAATCTGTCCTCTATGCATGATGTGACCATAGGTGCCTTGAGACCAAAGCACCCATGATTTCCCCTGGGAGACAATTAGGACATTTGGCCCACTAACATCCCATTAAGAAAGGAGGGGAGGGCTCTGGAGATTCATAAGGCCCCGCCCTTGCCTAAGGGTGGTTAACAATTGCTAGGAAAGACTTTTCTGTGGCATATGTCCCTAAACTACCCTTGGCCCTTCGAGGAACCCCAATTATATTCCTTGGTTCATCAAGCTGGACTCGGTACTTCATATGGGCACTAGGAGATGAACATGCCTGCTCACCAGACATAGTCAAAGGCAATGCTCTTCCCTGTGCCTGGACCCTAGCTGTGACCTTACTACAGGCAAATGCTACTGGGCATGTGCCGCACTTCATCTGATGGGTAGCTCGGATTTGCTCTGAGCTGCTTCCGCTTGTTTCTGATTTGGCTTTAGCCAAGAAATGGATATTCTGGGTCCTAGGAATTCCATGGACAGCCAAGAGTCAGATAGAGAAGACAGACTTTTATGGAGTTAAAGGGTGCCAATAGAGCCATTGTTGAGCTTGGGGGGGGCAGCTTGTCACACAAGCATGAGGACTTGAGTGGGCAGCCACAGCACTCACATGAAAGGCTTAGAGTGGGTGGGGCTGGGAGATGACTCAGTGGGTAAAAGTGCTCGCGTGAAAACTTGGAAGGGGAGGACCTCTCAATGCTAGTTGTCCTCTGACCTCCATGCATGCACTCATATGCACACACATATGAGCATGAATAATAAATCAAAATTTCAAATTAGCAACAACAACAACAAAAACTTGGAATGACTGCACAATCCCTGTGGGGAAAGAAGGAAAGGGCGATGCATGGGGATTGCAGGAACTTGTGGGTTGCTAGCCTAGCTGAGGGATCAGTTTTAGTGAGTGACCCTATCTCAAGGGAATAGGGCAGAGTGTTAGAAGACACTCGTCTTCATGTGGCCTCTGCATACATATACCCACACACATATGTGTACATACATGAGAGAAAGAGAGAGGAGAGAGATAAAGAACACCATTGTTTTTAGGACCACGAATCCTGGCATTTCGCATTATGTAGGGATGAAATAGGCTGTGTTGGCCTGACCCAACTGTCACAGCGTTACATCTATTGGCCTATGCAATGGGGAACCCCTGTGTTTTCCAGGTGGCTGTGAGGAGAGGGAATCTAGAATGTGCCAAGCCAGGCCACCTGAGGGATCAGACTCATCAGCTCAGCCTGGGCACTGATCCAATACCCAAGGCAGAGAGTCTGTTCTACATGTTGCATTCAACTCAGCCCGCTTACAGGCTTCCCATCCATCAAAACGAACGGCACTCTGGAGACTGACCTCCAATTACAAACAAGAAGATCAGAGCATTGTGAGTCCCTTTCATTAGTGCCATCAAAATAAACAAATAAAAGCACGACAAGAACAGAAAGCAGGGTTTATTTTACTGGTACAATAGGTCAATGGCAGGAGTTGCCCCAGCCTGAAAAACAGTGGTCTTCCCTCACAACAAACTATCCTCATGAGAACAAACTCACACCAAAAGAGCAGCATTAATCTCGTCTAAGGGCAATGCCCTAAGACCTATATTTTAAGAAGTCTCACCTCTTAGAAGTTCCACCACCTCAGTCCTGCCATGCTGAAGCCTAAACTTCCAGCACATGAGCCTGTGAGGGACAAACTGGATCCAAGCCATCCAATTGCCCATTCCCAGCCCCTAGCGATGGCCATCCAGAAGGCTCTTCTGTTGATTGTTGGCCATAGTGATAGTGCTAATGGATCCCAGCTTGGCTCCTACAACGTTCCAAGAACAGCAAGCAGACAAATACTGATGTATAGACACACACACACACACACACACACACACACACACACACACACACACGAGTCTCACAATTGAACTTGAGACTCATTGAGCGACTAGGCTGGCTGGTCAGGAGCTCCTAAGACTCCTTCACACTCCACCATTCTAGCCGTGGAATTGCAGGTATGTACTTGCATACTCATCTTTTTAGTTGGGGTCTGGGGATCTGAACTCCATCCCCATGCTTGTGAAGCAAGCCCATTATCAACTGCTCCATCTCTTCAGCATGGTCACCCTGCCCATCGACGAGGACCTGCTGGTACAGTCTTCCCAGAGGGAAGACAAGCCTCAAGCTACATCTTTTCATGAGTGCAGAACACTCCCAGCTCTGGATCCAAGGACCCAGCAGGCACACTGAACAGCCTTTGGAAGGCATATATTGACTATGACACAGTGTCCCAGCATGCCACCTCTGTGAAGCAGACAGCAAGAAGACTTGAGTCCCATTGTGACTCTCCAGACTCCTCGGTGACCTAGGGGCATCATTGGGTGTCCTTGTCCTACACCAAGAACACCTAGGGCTGTGACTACAGTTGGCTGCACTCACTTCTCTATTTTGACAAATGGTCCATGTTTAAGGATTCATAAAATTCAGGGAATGCATGGCTGAGTCTATAAACACCACGAAAAAACCCATGTAGAGAACAACTTAAAAAGAAAATTCATCAAACTAATTACTTCTCCCCACACCCCCAGCTGCACTCCCACCCATCTTTCCACCTGGCCTGCTCAGAAAGATGGACAGCCTCATCGCCAAGCTCTTTTGGAGCCAAACTCCTGACTGGTTGGTGGAGGAGGGGCAACGAAACGTGAGTGCCTCCATATTTCTCTAGCTTCCTGCAATGACAAGACTTTTTCCTGCTGATTCATCTATTCTGGGACTGAGGAAAGGCCAGGAGTCTTTGAGGGGATGGAAATTTTGCTATGCAGGAAGACTCCCTGTCACCCAGCCCTCTGAGGCAGATCCTAAGCATCTCTGCAGGATGGCTTGTGCTTGTGCCTTAGCCGGGCATCTGTTTGTGGCTGCAGTGCAGTTCCCTAGCTAAAGGCTGATCCCCTTTGAAGACTCTGTAGATTCCTTAGGGTCAATCCAGAGCTTGTGAAGGCAGCCTTATTGAGAAAAGGTGTCTTGACAGGGATTGGGAGATGGCTCAGACGGTTAAGTACTTAATGTGCAAGCCTGAGAGCCTGATTATGATTCTCAGTGCCCATGTTAAAACAATATCTGAGTGTGCCGGCAAGCATTTTTAATCCCAGCAATGAGGAGGCAGAGACAGATGAATCCTTGGAGCTCACTGGCCAGATGGCACAGCCTAATTGGTGAGCCAAAGGTCCCAGTAAGAGAATTTACCTCAGAGAACAAGGTGGGAAGCTCCTGGCGAATAACACACAGGCTTGTCCTCTGGCTGTTACACAACACACACAGATGCACCTGTACACACACACACACACACACACACACAGATGCACCTGTACACACACACACTTTACAGACGTGAACCAGGACCTTGAGATGAAATCTCCCGGAACTACTCAAGTTGGCCCCAAATCTAAAAGCAAATGTGCTTTTAAGAGGAGTAGGCAACTAGGCTTTGATGACACACACCTGTAATCCAGGCACTTAGGATGCTGAGGCTGGAAGATTGTGACTTTGGGTTCAGCCTGGACTACATAGTGAGAATATATCTCAGAAACAAAGGGAATGGAAAAGATTCACAGAGAACGTGACACCAAAACAGAGGCAGAGATGGGAGTGACACATCTAAGAGACATGAAACTCCTAGCACTTCTGCTGGTCACCAGAAACAGGGAGAGGTACGTAGAACAGATTTTCCCTCAGAGCCCTGCCAGCATCCTAATTTTAGGCTTCTATCCACCAGGACTGTGAGGTTCCAGTTGTGACTCATCACTCCAGCAACCCTGGATACTAACACAGCATCCCACGGGTGAGCGATTCTCCTGATGCAGAATGAGAGAACCCCAGTACCACAGTACCTGGCATTTTGGTGGGCCCTTGAAGGGTTTTCCTCCCTTTCCTGTCATGTATCCCCAATACCCTACTGGGGTTTCTCTGGCAACATGTGCACCCAAGTCCTTATCTGGTTTTAAGAGAACATAGTCTAAAGGCACAGCTCCACATCACGTTTAGAGAGGTCACAGTAGCCCAAACAATGGGCCTTTAATATAGCCACAACCTAGTGTGATTTTGTTCTGTTTTGATTTTTTTGTTTTGTTTTGTTTTTTTGAGACAGGGTTTCTCTGTGTAGCCCTGGCTGTCCTGGAACTCACTCGGTAGACCAGGCTGGTCTCGAACTCAGAAATACACCTGCCTCTCTCTGCCTCCCAAGTGCTGGGATTAAAGGCGTGCGTCACCACTGCCAGGCTGTTTTGATTTTAGAGATAGGATCTCACACTGTAGCCCAGGTTGGATTGACACTGGACACTAGCTCTGCTTCCCAAGTGCTGGTACCATAGGCACACACCAGTACATCCCACCCCATGCTGTACTATCAGCAACCAGAACTGCTAACCTTAAATGGCAAAAAGAGATTTGAGTTGTAATTGAAGACCTTGAAATAAGAAGATCCTAGCTTAGTGAAGCTGGGCATGTGCAGCATGAAGAAAGCAATAGGAGCAGCCTGAAGGAGCTGCTGGAAGAAATGACTGGATTCCTCTGGAGCATCCAGAAGGGGCCAGCTCTGCCACCATCCTGATTGTAGCCACAGATGCTGACCTCCAGAGCTGGAAGAGAATAAGCTTGTGCTGCTTGTAAGTCAATTTGTTATAGTAACAGCAGGAAGCTTGGGTTCTGACATTCATCTATGTACTGGCGAGGACCTTCGGCAAGGCCCCTGCCTCCCTAGGCCCCAGCTCCTCACTTTGTTAAAGGAGGGTAGTGATGGTTGCTATGGTGCTCATGCGTGGACAGAGGTAGCATCGTGTGAGTAGACACAGCCAGCTCTGACTGAATATTTGCTATAAGCTAGTCTCTGTGCTCCACCTGTTGGAACAGAAGGTCAAACGTGATGCAACTTGACTTTGGATGCCCACTTTTTCTTTTAAGACAGTGTCTTACTATGTAGCCCTGCCTGGTCCAGAACACACCATGTAGACCAGGCTGGCCTTGAATTGCCAGAGATCTGCATCCCTCCGTTTCCCATGTGCTGGAGTTAAAGGTCACACCTGTCACACAATGCTTTTTTTTAAGATTTATTTTTATTAATTTTAATGTTGTGTGAGTGTATGTGGAATCCAGAGGTGGTGGATCCCATACAGCTGGAGTTACAGCTGTGAGCTGCCTGATGTGGGTGCTGGCAAGTATGCTTCAGTCCTTTGGGAGAACAGCAAAACTCTTAACCACTGATCCATCTCCAGCCCACAATGCATGTGTGTATATATATATATAATATTTATAATATATATATATATATAATGTATGTATCTTTATATACATGTGTGTGTGTGTATGTATTTTTAAAAATATCTTTAGGTGTCACTGGGGATAAGACTCAGGGCCACATACATTCATGCTAACAAAGCACTCTAGCAATGAGCTATATTTTCAACCTTGGCAACATAATTCTATGGTAAAAGAAAATGCTGGTCCTTAGAGAGCTCCCAGTATCATGGACAGTTGTGATATTTAATCTTAGTTTCCAACCTGATAGTAGCTAGGACACACCCTTTGGGTACAATTGTAAAGGGTTTTCTTGATAAGGTTAATTCAAGTAAAAAGACTCACTCTAAATGTGGGTGACAGTTTCTGATGGTGGGCCAGATATAAGGAGGTCTCCAGATCTAAGGAGGTCTGAGGGAAATGCTTTTGCTGTGGGCCTGCTTGGTACATCTTACTAGCAAGTTTATCTACTGTGTTGCTGCTACTGCCACCACCGTCCGTCACTAACATCATGACCCAGTTTCTTTGGCTTTCAAATGTGAACTGAAGATCAGGAACTCTCCAGGAATTCTCCAGCCCTTCAGAACTGAATCAGGACTGCTGAGATATCCAGGCTTGGGGACTGTGCTGCTACCAGGGTCTCAGGCTCTCCAGTGTACAAAGAGCCACGGTTGCATGAGCCAGGCTGTATTGTGAAAGTCAACACAATAAATCCTCTTTAATATGATATCCATTGCTATCGGTTCTGTTCCTCTAGAATCCTAAAAACAACAGCCAAATAAAGGGTTCAAAGGGAGATTCCTGAAACTACTACCCAGAATAGAATCAAGGTAATTCTTGGTGTCATGGTTTTAGGCCCTGGGAACTGAAGTCTCACACTTTCCTTGGTGTGAAGGCTAAGTAGTAAGGAGAGCCACGTTGCCATGGCAGCAGAGCAGCAGTAGTAATAGTTGCTATTTTTCACAGCTCTGACTTGCCATGCCCTGATGCATGCTCCCCTTCCCATGTCAGAAATCCCCCTCCTTATCCTAGAGTCACTTGGGATGGAAACCAAAGTCTGGGAGCCCTAGAGCCCTAGAAATCCTCCCTCAGCTGGAAACAGGTCCGTCTGCATTCATGGAGGACTAGAATGTTCTAGAAGTACTACACAACTATTCCTTTTCTTCCCCACCCATTTTCTGGTTGATGCTCACCTCCCTGCTACCAACTGGTCTCAGATCTGGCCTTGAGAAATGAAGGGATGGGAAACCACACAGGGCGGGGAGGGGAGGCTTGCCTCTGATAAATGAAACTCAACTCTCATCTTTAGATCTCAGAGCCTTTGAGATGGTTCAGCTGGTAAAATTACTTGCCACCAAGCCTGACTGTCTGAGTTCTATCCCCTAGACTCACACAGAAGACATTTTCACATGAGAGCTATGCCACACGTATGTATGTGAGCATATACATGAACACCACACACACACACACACACACACATTAGAAAAAAAGGAAAGAGAGCTGAGCCTAGAAGCAGGAATAAGGCAACAGCAACAATGTCCTCCACAGAAGGAAGCTCAAACTACAGGCAGGACCTATCTGTCTAAAAATCAGCAAGGGCTGTGTGAAGGAAGTAGGTACTACCTACTGTGGACCTGCAAGGCTGACAGAAAGGGATTGTGGGAAATAAACTCTAAGAGCAGAGGTAGAAAACAGGAAGGGATTCAAAATGCCCCAGAAAGGAGGGCCCATATGAACTTCCTGTGTCTGCCTAATGGGTAACCCCTTGGAGGTTCATTCTGGCCTCACACTGTCAGAGCCCTGGCTTCACAGGTGGCCTCTCAAGGGACAGCCACACAGTCTGGGTGGCAGAGATAAATGCCAAAAGAAGAGGAAGAAGAAAAGGAAGAGGAAGGGGAAGGAAGAAGAGCAAAAGGAGGAGGGGGGCCTCCAGTTAGCCTGTGTGTTGTTGGAGTTTTCTTTTTCTTTTTTTTTACTTGTTGCGATCTTTTTTTTTTTTTTAAGATTTATTTTATTTTATATATGTGAGTACACTGTTATTTTATTCAGACACACTAGAAGAGGGCATCGGATCCCATTACAGAAGGTTGTGAGCCACCATGTGGTTGCTGGGAATTGAACTCAGGACCTCTGGAAGATCAGTCGTGCTCTTAATCACTGAGCCATCTCTCCAGGCCCTGGAGTTTTCTTGATTGATGTTTGGTGGTGGTTTGGTCTGGTCTGGTTGGTCTGGTCTGGTCTGTCTGGTCTGGTTAGACGAGATCTTTTTAAAATCTACACTGGTGTCCCAGTTTGCTTCCTATTGCTGTGATAAAATACCATGATCAAAAGCAACTTGGAGAAGAAAGGGTTTATTTAGCTTACGTGTCCCCATCACAGTCTGTCACGAGGGAGGCTCGAGCCTGGAGGCAGGGACTGAAGAAGCTCTGGAGGAACATGCTCACTCTCCCTGGCTTACTCAACTGCCTTTCTTCCACAATCCAGACCCCCTGCCTAGGGGGGGGCACTGCCGTCCCCATCAATCATTAACCCAAGAAGATGCCCAATGGGCTTGCCCATGGGCCAATTTGTGAAGGTGATTCCTCAACTCATGTTCCCTCTTCCCAGAGATTCTAGCCTGTGTCAAGTTGGAAAAAAGCCACCATAACTGGCCTTAAAACTTGCTATGTACAGGAGGTACATGTTTCATGTTGCGTATGAAATACTCTGACAAAAGCAACTTAAATGGAAAGCGTTTATTTCAGTTCACAGGTCCAGTTACAATCCCCAGCCAGGGATTTTCCTTTCACTTACAAAGTGGTGTAGATATAGCTCAGTAGTTAAAACACTGAAAAGACTGGGTTCAGTCCAATCAACACACACACACACCACAGGCACACATGCACAGTCACTCAATACATATATAGTTAAACCCAATGTCTTTGTCATTTTCCAAGGTGAGGGACTCCTTTCATGTATTTCCTCACCTGTCACAGTTCCTGGATTCTCCTTCAAAAGAAATAAAAACCACAAGTCAGGGATCCTGCGAGCCAGAGCTTGGCATGTGCAGGACAGACTCCCAACTGTAGTTAAGGGCAGGATGCTCTGTAGTCACAAAGTGTCTGAGAGGCAAGACCCAGTCACAAACGTAAGAGGAAGTTCAGAAAATGGAAGGCAGGGGCTGGGGCCAATCAAAACCTTACAGGGGCAGCAAGTGTGGTGACTCAGGCCTGTCGTCTCAGGCTGAAGCAGAAGAGTTGCAAGTTCATTAGTGGCCTAGTTAGTTTATTAAGACTGAAAATAAAAAATAAAAAGCAACTTGGAAATATAGCTCTGAGATACAGCATCCCCTTTGTAAGCCCTGAGTTCAATATCTAGAACTGCAAGGAAGAACCAGGGCAGGGTGAAAGGGCTGGGAGCACCAAGAAGAGGTCAGAGATCTTGCTTACTGTAATCAGGCCCTGGGGAGCTGGAGTCTCAGGCAGCCTTGGAGGCAGGACCACAAAGAAACGCTCTGCAGTGTTTGAACTTGGAGTCCTCGTAGCTCCAGACTGAGAAAGATGGAGTGAGCATCCAGCATCTTCTGGTAGTTTGCGGGTTCAGTGGGGTGAAGCCACATTTGTGAAAAATGGGTTCAATTTGCTATTTGGAGAGCAATGAAACTGAAATCATTTCAAATGTTAAATGCCCAACATATTGAAGCCCACCCTCTGATAGATCTTCCAAATTAGTTTGCAAGCTCCCCGGCCTCCTCCAGGAGGGGATGTGCTTCTTTGCCAAAAATCATTCCTCTCTCTCTGGGCTTGAGAACAAAAGGCCTAAGGCTGGTGGTAGTCCTTGCTTCCCTGACCCTCTGTATGTTACCCACAAGGCTTATAAGAGGAGGAGGAGGAGAGGAAGAAGAGGAGGAGGAGAGGGGTGGTGGTGGTGGCAATGGTAGGTGGTGGAGGTAGTGGTGGTGATGGTTGGTGTGGTGGTGGTGGGGCTGTGGTAGTCTCTCTTCCGTCATGAATTTGACCTAATGGGGCTGTCTAAGTGCCCAGATACCACCACGGCAGGCACTCCGTAAACACTGAGATAAACAGGTAGAGATATACGGAGGCAAGCATAATTTGCTTCTAAGCGTCTTTTCTGTCGTATAAATAAAGCAAGAAATTCAAGTCGTTGGAGGCATTTTCAATACTAATGGAAGGAGGAAATTAAGCAGTAATTACAGAGCACAGGATGGATGGGAAGGCTCACACAGCATGAGCGGGTGGGGGAGGTGAGTGAAGAGGCACAAGACTGGTGGACCCTCCGGATCCTGGAGCCAAAGGAGATTCAGCCAGCTCAACAAGCACCACACCAGATATCATCTGCCGGTGGCTTCCTGAAGGACAAGGACTCCTCATAGGATAATGACCCTGGCTACCTGGCTTCTGAGGGAAGCTACAGTTCTGATTCTGGAGAGTGTCCTTCAAGTGTCTGATGAGGAGACTGTAGAATTACACCCTGATTTTCAGGGAGTTTTACAGGGATAATGCACTCATTTACAAGCCTGCATGAACCTCGCCACTTCCCCAGGTCACTTCCCCACCTTTTCTCTGGGTTTCCTGGGCTCACCTCCTAAGTATCTACTGAACAGAAGCCTTGTCACAAAGCCTGTACTGGCACTCGCAGTTCTGCCCCAGCTCACCAGTGACCTTGTCGGGAAGTACAACTGTGAGCAGCCCACCCATAGAATGAGCCTCGAGAATATGCTAAGTGTACTGTAGGTAGCATAGTGCCTGCTCTCACAAGAGTTCCACACTTGATTTCATGGTCTGCTGTCTCCAGCCAGGAATTATTGAATGTGTTTTCTCTAAGTTAAGGAGTGTTGACTAACTTTACATGTTAACTTGACAGAACCTGGAATCACAGAGGAAGGAAGCTTTACTTGAGGAAAATGCCTAGACCAGGTTGGCCTTCAGGCATGTCTATAAGGTTTGTCTCAAGTCAATTGAGGCGGAAAGGCCAGTCCACTGTGAGCCGCACCATTCCCTAGGCAGAAGGTTCTGAACTGTGGAGTGAACTGTGGACTGAGCACAAGCAGTCACGTGAGCATGTATGGATTTCTTTCTGCTTCTGACTGAGGGTATAATATGACTAGCTGTTGGAAGTTTTTTATCTTGATTTCCCTACAGCGAGGGATTATAAGTTGCTTTCTGTCATATGTATTTTTATCACAGTAACAGAAATGAAACTAGGGATTGGGTTGCCTAAGTGACATCTGATGGAACCATGGAACTGTGTGTGAGCTATATAGATATGCAAGGGACAGCAAGTGCAGGACAGGGTACAGCCCTAGTAATTGCACTAGGAGAGGTATTCCTTGGATCCGTTCCCCACAAGGATCATGTGTTAAAGGCTTGCTCGGCAGCCTGTGTCGCTAATGGGGAGCTAGTGGAAACTTTAGTGAGCAAGGCCAAGCTGGAGGAAATCGGGTCATTGTGGAATCTGCCCTAGAATGGAACAATGGAACCCAGGCCAGTCCCCTCTTTCTCTAATCTCCTTCCCATGGGGATGTACTAAACCAGTCAAGAAGCTCCTGCAGCATGTGTTCCCACCATGGTGTGCTGAGCTGCCACGGGCCCAAAACACATGACCAAGTAACCATGGGTTGGACCCTGTGAAACAGTGACCCAAATGCTTTCCTCTTGGAGTTAGCTCAACGAAGGCCTTGAACTTGCAGTCCTCCTGCCTCAGCCTCCCAGGTAGCTGGGATTCCAAGCCTGTACCATCAGGCTGGACTCTCTCAATGATAGAAAGCTGATAGCTCAGAACTATGAAGCACAGGTGTCACCTTGCCAGTTAAGGGTGTAAGGGAAGTTCCAGGCTTACAATGTTGGTGGTAATGGCAGAAGCCATTACTTCAGTAGGTAGCAGGAGAGAGGACAGTGTTGGCAGGGAGAAATGTTGGGTCCCACAGTAAGAAACTAGTTTGACAGTCAGGCCCAGGCCTCATCCATGAAGCATCTATCCAAATATAAACCTTCTAGTAGAAGAATTAATGCCAAGACAGGGCCAGCCAGCAGTTCCCAGGAGCACTGACCAAAATTTACCAACTAATCAACGCATATGGGCAGCTGCTGCAATAAAACATATCAGATGGGGTAAGAGGCTTTCCAAATGAGTTCAAAACTGGGGGATAGTCCAGTTAGTAAGTGCTTGCCTTGAAAGCATGAGGTCCTGTCTTCAATTCCCAGAACCCATATTTTAAAAAGACAGGCATGAGGCCTGCTGGTATGCCCATAACCACACAAATACACCACACACACACACACACACACACACACACACAGAGGAGTTTGGAATCTTGGGTTTTGAAGACCACTGCAATGTTGCCTGACAAATATACACGCAGGCTTAGAAGCCAGAATTAAATTTAATGGTCACCAACTTTGAAAGGAAGAACATGATTTTCTTACTAAGCATCAGCAAAACCAATTATTAACAAAGAAGATAATTTCAAAAATAACTTTCCTTATAATTGAGCACGCAGTAATAGAGACCATAAACAGGCATTTTAGGTTATGGATAAATCATACAGCTACTTTCGACCTCTTCTAGGACAGCTACAAGTTACAGGATATGTTAGAGAAAATATTAAAATGCCACTGTACAAATTTGCATTTAAAATTAAGTTTAGACTTACCCAAAACTGATTGTATAAAGAGTAAATCTTTCTTTTTTTCCTAATAGAAAAATTACTACATGAGAATCATCAGCTCTAGATGTATTGGAATCTATATTTTGAAATAATTTATCAGAAACTTATCCTAGTGTCACAGCCTATAAAAATACTGTTAACAATCTCCACTTGCAGTTGCGTCAGCAGAAAGAGCCTTTTCAAAATTAAAAATGACCATTTTTCTCACACTCTCACATTTGCCCAAAGTGACTGATGTCGTTTTCAGTTTATATCGATGGAAAATGAAGTTGTTCAAAGGATAAAGTTTGATGACCTAATAAATGAATTTGCAGAAAAGTGAGCCAGACAAATGTTACAATCAATCATGAGATCATATTAATGAAGTATTATTTATCACATTACATAAAATCGTGATACCAAAATACCATTGTTATGCAATTTGTAAGTGCATGCTGTAATTTGTGTGACACTGTCACCTCTATTATTATTTTTTTTTTTTTAAAAAAAGGCTTTATAGTTTAGTCCCTTTAGCAGCACTTTTTTCTTGCTTCATGGCCAAAGGCACCCCACATCTTCATTTTATACTGGGTCCCATCAGTTAAGTAGGTGGCCCTGCCTGCAAAGTTTGCTCACAAAATTTCCAGGACAGATAGGTTAGGCCTGTGTCCTGGCTAGTTATTCTGTCAACTTGACACAAGTTAGAGTCATGTGGAACGAAGGAACCTTGATCGAGACAATGCTTCCATAAGATCAGGTCCCAGGCAAGCCTGTGGAGCATATTGTAATCATACTAGTGATTGCCGAGGGAGAGCCCAGTTCACTGTGGGTAGCCCATGAGCCTATAAAAAATCAGGATGAGCAAGCTATGGGGAGCAAGTCAGTAAGCAGCATGCATTCTTCCACGGCCTCTGCATCAGCTCCTGCCTCCAGGTTCCTGCCCTATTCGAGTTTCCTGTCCTGACTTCACACCGTGATAAACCATTACCTGGAAATGTAAGTGAAATAAACCCCTTTCTCCGCAACTTGTTTTTGATCATGGTGCTTCATCACCACACTAGAAACCATAAGACAGCCTAGAACCTACAGGCCTGACACTGAATCTGTCTCTCCTTAACACAGCTGCAGCAGGCCCTCTGGCTTTGCTCACCATGATTGACACGAGCAATAATGAGAAGCCACATTTCTTTTCTTTTTTAAAATTAATATTTTAGGTTAGCATCCAAAGCATTGGGCGTCATTATGACATTTTCGTTTATATGTGCTACGCTCTGTTCTAATTCTTTATCCTCTCCCACTGTAGGAAGTAAATGTTTAAAAAACCATTTGTGTATTTATTTGTATCTGTATGTGACTGCGGCTGTGTGTGGAGGCCAGAAGAGGATCCGCTACCATTCTCTACCTATTCCTTAGAGGCAGGGTCTCTCCCTGATCCTGAAGTTGGCATTCTCAGCAAGACTGGAAGTGAGCAACCCCCAGGATCTTCCTGTTGCTGCCCCACTTGGAGCTGGCATTTATGGGGATACCCACCTTGTTATATGGTGCTTCGATTCGAATGCTGGTCCTCGTGGCTGTGGACCAAGTACTCTTAACTGCTGAACAATCTCTCTAGCTCCAAGGAAGTAAACTTTAAGGAATGCAGAGAGAGGAAATTCTTGGGTCTAACACCTCCTTAACCTGTCTTCACAAGTAGACTTTTATGTTGGCTTCCTAGATAACAGACTCCAAGATAAGCTGAATGAAGAGAGATTTCTTTTAAGAATTTTTAATGTTTATGTGTATGCACACACACAGACTTGTGTGCATGTGTGTGCACATGTATGTTCGTAAGGGTGTTCACAGAGGCCAGAAGAAGGCATCAGAATCCCTGGAGCTGGAGTAACATGTGGGAACTGAACTAGGGTTCTCTGAAAAATGAACAAGTGCTCTTAACCACTGAGCCATCTCTCCACCCCTTTGATTCTTCAAAGGTTATTAGAAAGCATCTTGGGGCATTTGTAAGTTTATTTTGACTTAGAGTTTCAGGGCACACACTTCATCTAAGCAGGGCAGGCATGATGACAGGGACAGGAAATGGCTGGCCACACTGTATCCATAGTCAGGAAGGTGAGGGGCGGGGAGGATGCTGGGCTCATGTTCAACTTGCGTTTTCCTTTTTATGCAGTCCCGAAGTCCCAGACCTCAGCCCAGAGCCTGGTGCTACCCACAGTTAAGATGGCTACTTAAATTTGTTTCCGTGTGAACATACGGCATCTGTGTGACTGGATGTGTGGAGGCCTTCCTACCTCAATTAATATAATCCAGTTAATCCTTCACAGGCATGTCAAGAAGTTTGTATCCACAAACTCCACATCCAATCAAGTTGACAAGATTAATCACCACACTATGCATTCGACAAGGATATTGTTCTCAGTCTCTAATAGTTTGCATTCAGGCAGGACAGACAATGGTAGACATAAGTAATCTTGCCTGGAGACTGCTAGCATTCTTCCTTAAACTACTAACAAAATTTGAAGGGCTCTGGACTGGGTAGACCAGGTGTGCCTAACCTCATGACATTGTGACAGGGCACTGTCATCTTCAAATAACCTAAAACATTCTTGTCATAGTGCTCTAAGAAAGTTTATAATTATGTGTTGAGCTGTATTCAGAACTATCCATGGGTACGTCATGTTGATGGTAGCACACACCTTAGAGCAGATGTGGGAATTCAGCTTGACTTGACTGCAGCCATCCTGAGTCTTAACTGTCATTCTTATTCTTAATTAACCCTATTGATAGCTAGGCAGTGGCACACACCTTTAATCCCAGCACTTAGGAGGTAGAGGCAGGTGGATTCCTGAGTTCGAGGCCAGCCTGGTCTACTGAGTGAGTTCCAGGACAGCCAGGGCTACACAGAGAAACCCTGTCTCAAAAACCCAAAACCAAAACAAAACAAAAACCCTATTGGTGTCACCTCATAATCTCCCAGAATATCCTATAAAACAAAACCATTCAAGTGCTCTGTAGAGCTTGATAACACAACTCAAAGCACCAACAATGCAGAAAATGTGTCTTGGTGCTGGATCAAAGCCATGTGATACCACCTCCAGCAAGCCCTTCTGTAGGCATAAATTTTTTGCAACCTACTTTTAATAAGGGTTCAACCTCTCATTTAGCCCACCACCCAGCAGAGGTAGAGGAAGAGAAAAGTTATTTGGATATGGGGGAAGTGGACCTGTTCAGCAATAGCTTTTTGGGGTGAGCTTGATCTTCTTTGGCAGCAGTTCAGTCCCTTAGCAAACACCAGACACGACTTAGAAGCTGCAGACCAATCCTATATGCAGACACCAGGCACGAACCAGTAGCTACAGTCCAGTCCTTTCAGCAAGCAGACATCAGGGACAAACTGGCAACTGTAGTTCAATCCTGAAGAAACTACCAGGCTTACCAAACTGCCTGAGGCAAGGCCACAGAAGCAACAAACTGCCACAGGAACCTCACAAACAGTTATTGGGTGAGTTTCTCTCAATGGTGGTGTTATTACAGATTGACCTCAACAACACTATGTATGGGGAACCAATACATGCTTATCTTTAGCAAAGACTAGTGAGGCAGAGCAAACCAAACCAAAGCTCAGTGCTCGTCTCCCACTGTCTGTGGGGTCATATTTATACTCCTTCACCAAGAGTCCTTTCCCCTGTTTGCTATATCCAAACATCCTTTCACCTGTGTCTACTTCAGGAAAACATTCTTTCTCCTGTCTGCTTTAGCAAGACATCCTTTCACCTGTGTGCCCCAGCAAACCATCATTTGACATAACTTTCCAAAGAAACTAGAAGCTTCCACTTCACCCTCCCTTCTTTAAGTAGTTTTCTTCGGATATTTTTATTGCAGCAGTGAAATAAATAACTAATACACATGTCCACAGGCCATGTGCTAGAGAGCAAAGATGGCACACCATGCAAAGAGGCTGTAATTAAGGAATTCCTTGGTTAACTGTACCATTCTTATCCATCAAGACCCAATCAGAGCTTCTAGGAACACTATTAGTTAATAAAGTAGAAGCAAGGGGCCACAAATTCTACATTCTTCATATCATGGAGGGTAGCCCTGATCTCTGCCACCCCCTCAAGTTGCTCTGCTAAAGGTCAGCCCTGTCTCAGATTGGTATGTGAGGGGGTGTTTTAGAGGTGTCTACTTCATCTTTCTCAGCATTCCCATCCTTACTCCATAGGCCAAGGAGCCAGTATGAATGGAACTTCTAACGATGACGTATATCCATTCCAATTAGATATTCAGGGACCATTGACATAAACTTTGGGTAGGTTTATGGACCCAGCAGAGGCACTGTCAGTCAAAACTAAGCCAGAACTCCCTGAATTACCAGGCTTATGTGTACTTCCCATTCTTAACAATACTGACCTGGAGATCCCCAGGTCAGTATTGTGACCTTGATATAAAGATTGACACCAAGTCTTGACATGCCTGGGGAGTCTCCTTTCTAATGCTGCTACCATAGGGCTCTTTGGAGCAGAATGAGTCTCAGCCTGTGAGAGGTACCAATTGATAGGCAAACACAATTGTCCCTCCCTTATCTGTGGGTTCCACATACATGGATGCAACCAATGGCCTATTGAAAATGTTTTTCAAAGATTTACTTTTAGTTTAAGCTACACACATGTGTATGTATCTACATATGGTTATATACATGTGAGTGAATGTGCTCATGGAAGAAGACAGAAAGAGAGAGAGAAAGAGAGAGAGAGAGAGAGAGAGAGAGAGAGAGAGAGAGAAAGAAAGAGAGAGGCATTGGATTCCCTGGAGCTAGTGTTGCAGGCAGCTGTGTGCTACCTGATTTGGGTGATGGGAATTGAACTCAGGTCCTCTGCAAGAGCAGTATGCTCTTAAACACAGCCATCTCTCCAGCCCTGAAAATATTCTTTGAGATAATGTTAACACTAGAGGCTGAAGAGACGGTTCAGTAGGACAAGTTCTTGCAGGACAAGTGTGAGAACCAGAGTTCAGATCCCCAGCACCTACATTAAAACAAAAGCTAAGAGGGCATGGTGGCACAGACCTTTATTCTCACTACTGGGGAGTAGAGTCAGAGGATCTTTGTGGATTTAAGGCCATCCTGGCCTACATAGTGAGTTCCATGGCATACAGGCAGGCAGGCAGGCAGACAGACAGACAGACAGACACTCATGCACACGTGCACATGCACACACACACATGTACACACACACACACGAAGCCAAATGCAGTAACACATTTGTATCGCCAGTGCTAAGAAACAAGTCAGAGACAAGAGATTTCTCCGAGCTTGCTGGCCAGCCAGTCTAGCTAAATTGGTGAGCTCCAGGTTTAGCAATGTGATTTTGTCTCAAAACAAACAAACAAACAAATAAAGTGGCAAGCTATAGGGGAAAGCAGCTGACGTCAATCTCTCCTGTCAACATGAATGCGCACACATGCATTGTACACCCATTGTCCTAGTAGTGTGACTATTGCCTTGACACAACGTAGAGTCACGTAAGAAGGGAGTCTCAATTGAGGGGTTGCTCAGATCAGTCTGCCCTTTGAACCTTCTGAGGGGATGCCTTAATTGATCACTGATGTAGAAGGACCCTTTTGTTACCCACTGTCAGAAGCACCTTTCCACGGATAGGCAATCCTGAGCTATGTAAGGGTAGCTGAGCATGGATCTGTAAGCAAACCAGCAAGCAGCGTACCTTCATGGTTTCTGCCTCTAAATTCCTGCTTGAGTTCCTGCCCTGACTTCTCTCAAGAATGGGACTGTGACCTAGAAATGTAGGCCAAATAAACCCTTTCCTCCCCTAAGCTGCTTTTGGTCAGAGAGTTTTATCACAGCAACAGAGATGAAAGTAGAACACCCACACACAGCCGGGCGGTGGTGACACACGCCTTTAATCCCAGCACTTGGGAGGCAGAGGCAGGTGGATTTCTGAGTTCGAGGCCAGCCTGGTCTACAGAGTGAGTTCCAGGACAGCCAGGACTACACAGAGAAACCCTGTCTCGAAAAAACCAAAAAAAAAAAAAAAAAAAAAAAGAAACACCCACACACATGTGTAAACACATGAAAACACACACAGGTATAACACACACACAGTGTTAGCATTGAACTTGTACAACTTTTTTCTTGTTAGCATCTCCCATGGTACAGCATCGTGACTGTTTGCATGACATTTACAATGTGTTCTGTACCACGAAGCAGCTAGAGCTGATCCAAAGGGCACCAGAGGGTATGCAGAGGTTCTTTGCAAATACCACACTTTTTTTTTTTACTCAGGAGACTCCAGCACTTGCAGAGTTTAATATCCATAGGTGGTCAGGAGACTAGTCCCCAGTGGATACCAAGGACACTTGTACTGCAGGTTTCCTGCTAATCTGTGAGAACAACTGTGCTTCGTTCACACTGTCTCCTGAAGAAGGCCCCAGTGGGACTAGGTTCCATTCACCCACAGGACTAGCCTACAGCTTAGCCAGCCCTTTACCGGCACCCTTGCAAGTGTCACTTCCCCAAGCCATTCCTGTGTTTCTGGGGGTTTCCCTTCCCAAGCGAGCATTTGCACATGACCTTCATTTTGAGGAGTCTGCTTCTGGGTGCTCCTACACCAAGGTATGAATGCAGAACTGAGAAATCATCTAAGATTGTCCTGAACATCACTCAGCCTCTGAAGCTCCAGAGGACTGGCTGGCCACATACCCCTGCACAGTCTGTTCCCCCAGCCGCGTATCTTTGCAGAGTCAGTTCCACGAGCTTCCATGTGAACTTGGCTTTTTCCTTTCCCCTATGACCCACCCCACCCCCATTTTTCTTCTGAGAAACAGACCTTGATGAGAACATTGGCTTTGGGTTGAGGCCCTTGTATACTTGAACACAGGTGTTCATCTTAACTTCTCCAAGCTCAGCAATCCTCGTCTTTTAAAGATTGCCCATCAGGCCTGTTTTTCAGGCTTTCAATCATCTTCAAGGTTGTAAAATGCCACCCCCAGCTGCTCAGCAAGACCACCAGATGTGGGCTGTACCCAGAGAAGTTCATAGGCGGGAGGTGTCTGGCTGCCATAAATCACACTTGCTCTTGGCTCCTCCCAGGAGCCAGAGCCTGAGAACAGGTCCCAGTTTGCTGTTGAAGACCATAAAACTTCTGGTCTTTGAAGGCCCCTTTGTTGGGCATGTTCCTTGTAACAGGACTGAGAGCCCACCAAGGGTACATAAAACTTCCCCAGGCTTTGTGCATGGACCGCCAGGCCCACGCCCAGCCTGGCCAACTCTTTAGCCCACAGCCAAACTGTTGCTGGGTTTGACCTAAAACAGCCTGGCCTCAAATTGCCTCGTGATCTGTTTGTTAGCTTTACAAATGACTTTTGAGGCCAAATGGCCCCCTTGTAATCCTGAATGTATGATCTATGGGAACTGAGAGTTTAGGGACTGTGGAGAGGTACATGGATGAGGGAGCTCCATTTTCATGGAGATTTCAAAACAATTCATTACAGAGCAAAACCTCTGCTCTAGCATGGTGATGCCCAAGGGGGAGACTGCCTTCCAAACAAATTCTGGGTGGCCAACCACCTTATTGCTCTGATATAGCCTGATCTCATTTCAGGTGGACAAAGGTTTCTAGAAGTTTGCCCTTGACAGTATCACCCAAGGTCATGAACCCTGAGAAGTCCTGAGTACCCTGACCTATTCTGTGACATGGACTACCCTCTAGCAAGGCCATGGGTTTTGGGGAAAACAAGATTAACTCAAAACCAATCAGCAGGAAGGCAGTTTCTCCTCATTCAGCTGAATGGTTGCCCACCAGGTTACCCAACCCCTGGTCTATCCCTAGAATGGGCATTCACAGTATGAAGTGTGAGAGAGTAAAGCACACGACCTCAGTAGGTGAATCCCACATCTAGTCTACCACGTAGAAATAAATGCCAAGCACAAAAGAGTAAGTGTGGGGCTGGGGTGATAATTATGTCAGTAAAGTGCTATGGCAAAAGTGGGGGGGGGAGCTGGGTACGAGTCCTAGAACCCATGTGAAAAGGCTGGGTACAGTGGCACATGCTTGCCATACCACCACTGGAGAAGCAGAGCCAGCAGGATCCCTGGACTCACTGGCCAGGAAGCCCAGCCTACTTGCTGAGCTCCAGAACAGGGAGCAGTGAGTGACTGTCTCAAAAGACAAAATGGATGGTACCCAAGGAACAGCAGTTGAGATTGATCTCTCATACACACACACACACACACACACACACACACACACACTCAGAGTGAGTGAGTACCACATGCTTCTAATTAGATGATGTCTAAAAACAAGGCAAAGTTGAACCCACAGTAGTAGAAATGTCAATAATGATACCTCTGGGAGGTGGAAGATGGGAGAGCATTGACTGGAAAAGAACTTTCTGGGAGTGAAAATAAAGAGTCTATATGTTGGAGAGATGAGAGAGAGGGGAACATGGAAGCAGATGTGCGCATGTCTCTAGCAGTCAAAGAATACACAGCCATTGTGTATCTACTCATCAAGCAAGCTGAGCAGACCTGCTTGAACCTCTGATGTCCTGGAATTTCAGCTGGATGCAGTGAAGACATAGATGTCAGAGGTTAATCAATTTACCCTTCCCCCACCCCTCTTCTACTATCTCAACGCCCAAATTCAGCTTGATGAAGAAGTCGGCACCCCTATTCCCTGGGCTTGGGGACTGAGGTGGTTAATATTAAGCTGTCCTTCTAGGGAAAGTAATGGTTTTATTGGAACAGGGAGGAATAGTTAGAATTGATTACATAGCCATAACCTATTGGTAGAAATCTGTATAATTGTTATTAAGCTAAAGTTATATTTCTTAAATTGGTACAAAATTTATTTTGATTTCAAAGGGTTTCATTGGTATATTTTCTTCCATTAAGTCAAAATTGGTGGGTACAAGGCTTGGACCCAGTCCTTCTTTAATCTTTTTTAACTGATCTGAGGTGGTTAGCCTGTGAGTTAAGGGCCTATAGCAAATTCATGGTTCTGAGTTTATTGTTAGGGTGTTTTCTAGATTTTAATTAGAAATAGCTGAGAGGTGTTAACGGACAACAGTCTAGATTGCTTTACATAATAGCTGGTTTTCAAAAACATCAGAAGTCCACAGAATTGACGTTACAAACATTTTTGTATTAACGTTCATTTTGATTAGAGACCTGTCTGCTCCTGACAGCTTCTCTGTCTTGGATTCTAAGAAGAAATTGAGAATCTTTGGAGTTATTCCAGTTGTGGTGTGACAGGCACTAGGCAAGAATTGTCTCTTTTCATCTACAGACAATATACATGTCCAAGAAAAGGACACACTTGCGGAATAGTCGACTGATTATATCTGCCAAGACACAGTAATCAGCCCTTGAAAATTCTGCATCACTAGGTCTGTCAGATGATCCTGGGCCAGAAGGCTGAAGACCAGATGCTCCAAAGTTTTGAAGTATAGGGACTGTCCAGGTAATCAGCAGTCTCTATAATTGGCTAAATTTTAGAAGCTATGCTTTGGCCAGGCAGTGGTGGCACACGCCTTTAATCCCAGCACTTGGGAGGCAGAGGCAGGCAGATTTCTGAGTTTAAGGCCAGCCTGGTCTACAGAGTGAGTTCCAGGACAGCCAGGACTACACAGAGAAACCCTGTCTCAAAAAACAACAACAACAAAAAAAAAAGACTCTATATGTTGACTTGAGTGGTGGTGACATGAGTATCCACATATAGAAAAAGTAACCTGGAATCTGAGGCTAGGAGCAGAGCTCAGTGCTAGACTACATGCATAGTATGCGTGAGGCCCTTGGGTTTATTGCTGATGCAGATTAGATAGGTGATAGATAGATGGATAGATGGATAGATCAACAGATACATATATATATACATACATACATACATACATATATACACACACACACACATATATATACACATGTACATAGAAAACAAAAATCTATGTTCACTACATGGAACAACTTTTAGGAGTTAGTTCTCTCTTTAATATGGGTCTGGGGATTGACCTTGAGTTGTCAGACTTGGCAGCAAATTCTTGTACCCACTGAGCCATCTCAACAGCCCCAGAATGTGGAAATTATACATAAGGACAGCATTGAGAAGTTAAAGGATCAGCCGGGCGGTGGTGGCGCACGCCTTTAATCCCAGCACTTGGGAGGCAGAGGCAGGCGGATTTCTGAGTTCGAGGCCAGCCTGGTCTACAGAGTGAGTTCCAGGACAGCCAGGGCTACACAGAGAAACCCTGTCTCGAAAAACCAAAAAAAAAAAAAAAAGAGAAAAAGAGAAGTTAAAGGATCGTGGACTGAAATCCTGGAACTTCCATATTTTTGCCAACTTTCAACTATGGTCTTCACAAGGTAGCTGTGAGAGGCAACTATCATGTCCCCTGTCTCAGAATAAGGGCTTAGTGTATACCTTTCAAAGTTGTGTTATTCTAGGCCTGGAGGGCCATGGTCCAGGTTGGATTAGATCAGAAATCCCTGGGCTATTTGACAGAATTTCTACAAGACAAAAGTGAAAGAACATTTGTCATGTCCCAGTGTCTTGCGTGGCCATTTAGACACTGGTATTGCTCACTCTTGCATTACTGGCGAGTGTCTAGGAAACTGGGGCGATGGCTATCTGTGGCGGTGGAAACCGATGATGCACCTCTAATGGGTCAGCTGAATACGACAGTTACACACAATTAAACAGAGCCCAGCAAGATGGTAATGCCGCCCACTTCAGAAGCCTGATGGCCTGATTTCAGATCTTCAGAAGCCGCATTAAAAAAAAAAAAAAAAAAAAAAAAAGTCTGATGTGGGCAGGTGTCTGTAATTCCAGCTCTCCTGCAGTGAGCAGAGATGGAGGGAGGAAACCTGGAGGGAAGCTCATGGACTATCTTGCCAGAAACACGCACTCAGCAGCAGAAGCAGTAAAAAGCTGACTCAACAAGGTGGAAGAAGGATCCAGAAACCTGTGGTCTGCTCTCCATTTGTATTCCATGACTCTCATGTCTACACTCATATATACACGAGTGCACATACGAACCATACACACAGAGCAATACTAAATACATTTTTTTAAAAATTAGCTCTTAAGCAAGCCAGGGATGGTAGCATGCATATGTAATCATGTCACTTGAGAGGCTGAGATAGGAGGATCACAAATTCAAGGCCAGCTTGGACTACAAATATAGATCCTATTTCAAAAAAAAAAAAAAAAGTAAGTGAAGTATTTAAACACTAAGATAAATGCTGAATAGGAATTCACTGAAAAGCACAATATAACTATCCTGGGAGAAATGGGACCAGTAAGAGTAGGGGAGAAATAGAAAGCCATTTAAAGCTAACAGATACATTAAGAAGTATGCTTTGAGTTGGGCATGGTGACCTTGCCTATAAACTCAGCACTCAGAAGACAGAGGCCGCAGCTGGAGAGATGGCTCAGCAGTTATGGCTGGTCTTCCAAAGGACCTGGGTTTGGTTCCCATAACCTACCTACATGGTAACTCACAATGAGTTCTAACTGCAATTCAGAGCATCCAACATCCTCTTTTAGCATCCATGGCATCAGGCATGCACATGATACACAGACATACACGTAGGAAAAACACTCAAAAACATTAAAAAAGAAAAAAAAAAGCAGAGGCAAGGGAAGCCATGAGTTAAAGGCCAGCCTGGTCTATACAGCATGTTGCAGGCTAGCTGGTGCTATAGCATAGACTTGTCTCAACAAACTAAAATCCAAAGCAAAGCAAAGAATGATGCTGTAAGGCTCAACGAATAAAAGCACTTCCCACAGAAGTGTAAGGACCTGAGTCAGATCTCCAGAACCTATGTTAAAAAAAAAAAAAAAAAAAAGCCAGACATGGAGCTCAAACAGCTGTAAAGCCAGCACTCCTGTAGAGAGATGGGAGACCAAACAAGACAATTCCCAGAAGCTGTGGGGCCGGCCGGCCTAGATACACAGCAGAAAAGCGATATACATAGCCTGCTGGAAACAAAATGAATGTAAGGATTGATACCTAAGACTGTCATCAAAAATACATGACGCTGTGGTACACACAACACTGTACACATGATACACATAAAAAACCAAGTATTCCCTAATTTGACCAATACAAGTAAATGACATTTTAGTTCATCCAAGATTTTTATTCAGACTACACACCCCATGCACACACACAGGTAATAAGTCATTTTCAAACGACAGGAATCATAGACCTGGGAGTCACAGAAGCATGTGGCCAGTACAATCTCTCCATGACAGAGGGAGAGCTGCAAGGTTCATAACATCTTTTTTTTTTAAAAAATCAGGTGAAAATTTTGTTATGTATGTTGCTTTAGGGAGGTCAAAATAAAACACTAGTGAACACACAGGACCTACCTAAGTCCAGGCTGTGTCAGAGATGGAATGGCATTCAGGTGGCAGTCCTTAGAAGGATTGTTCTTGCATCCCAAGTTCACCAGCTCCATTCTGAAAGTGTCCTCACATCTCTCTGACTGAAGACCTGAAAGAAAATGGGATCCCAGCCCTGGGTTGGTTGAATATGAATCATTTTCTGTGCTCCAAGTTGGAGGTTTATTTTTAAAGATTTATTTCACTTTTAATTATATGTGTGTGTCCATGTGTGGGTGTATATACATAAGTTCACATGTTCTCAGAGGCCAGAAGAGGGCAAGAGGTGGTTGTGAGCCACCTGGTGTGGGTCCTGGAATTGAACTCAGATCCTCTGCATGAACAGCAACCATGACCCCTCTATCCAGCTCCAAGGTTTATTCTTAATATGACAGTAATAAACCTATCATTTACATGCCACTTTATAACTTCTCATACATTAACTATTTTGATTTACACACTGATCCTGCAAGCAGCAAATGAGTTATTATTCTTATTAGCTGTGGAAGCTGAAGTTTAGAAAGCTTAAATGACATGCTTGGTGACATAGTAATTCAGGTTCAATGTTAGTACCAGGTATTAGCTTTTCACAGTTCATTTGATGTTACTATCACATGAATACCTGAACCTGGGTAACTTTATAAAGAAAAGAGGTTTCTTTAGCTCACAGTTCTGAAGATTTAAAAGCATGGTGCCATTATCAGTTTAGCTGTGGTCAGGACCTCACAATGCATATCACATATCTTACTTAGGGTTTTACTGCTGTAAACAGACGTCATGACCATGGCAACTCTTACAACGACAACATTTAACTGGGGCTGGCTTACAGGTTCAGAGGTTCAGTCCATTATCATCATGGCAGGAAGTATGACAGCATGCAGACAGACATGGTGCTGGGAAGCAGCTGAGAGTTCTACATCTTGATCTGAAGGCAGGCAGGAGAGACTGCAATCCACACGGGGCAAAGCTTGAGCACAGGAGATCTCAAAGCGCACCCCCACAGTGAACACTTCCTCCAACAAGGCCACACCTACTCCAACAAGGCTATACCTCCTAATAGTGCCACTCAATATTGGCCAAGCATCCAAACACATGAGTCTATGGAGGCCATAAAATGGTGGGAGGTCCTAAAGGTGTGAGAGAATGTCAGAAGCTAGCAGTAGAGCAGTTTGTCTCTTCATAAGAACTGGCTCATGAGAAGTGACTCAAGTCTCAGACAAAAGAGCTTCATCCCTTCTGGCAGCATGCCCTCAAGACATCAAACACCTCCCACTAGGTCCTGCCTCTTAAGATCACTACAGTTGAGGACCTGGC
>JAJTUV010003793.1:0-61011 GCA_021653895.1 Mastomys natalensis | reverse complement strand
CTAGCAGTGATTTGTTCTTTATTGTATTTTTTTTATTTAACATCTTTACCTCTTTAACAGTTGCAGATATCACCTAGCTAATTTTCAGAGTCATGTGAATTGTGTTCAAAAATCAGTGATATGACTGGTAACAGCTGAAAGAACTCATGTAAGAGAAAGCCAATATATATACACTATGGTGGGTCTGCAGCAAATATATATATTGCAGAGCTGGAAAAATATTCCTTGTAACTTTCTATTACCACTGATCCATTTTTGGTGTGTCTCTAAAACTTAAAAGTTTTGTAACATATCACACAAGGGAATAAAAGACTACCTCAATTCTAGGGAACTATGGTCATGGTTTGCTGTCTGGAGTACATGAGTTTGTATTGTTGATGCTTTCCATTTGTTAGATATATTTTACAACTTGCCACAGATACATTTGCATTAACTACCGACTTCTACTGTGCTGTAGTTGAAGTTTGCTGTAAACATTTCCAAATTCACTGTGTATTTCAAATTTCCTGTTTTCCTGGAAGAAAGCCTATAATGGGATTTGGCTTACAGATGGAGGAATTGGCTGGTGGAAAGTTTGAAACAGGGATCAATGAATTTTGATATGGAGCACACTTCCTTTGAAGGTTCACTGCTGGAGTCCTCAGTCATGTTTGTTTTTTCCTATGGAAATGTGAGCTTAGCTCTAAGCAAAAAGCCATATTTCTCAAAATTCAAACATCTCTAATAGCAACATATTTATTTTTATTTTTGTAAACAGAAACAGCAAGAGCACTTGGGCTTGCTGGCCAAATTTTTTCTGATTTTAATTTATTTTTGGTACAGGGAATTTCAAAAATTAACCTGATCCATATCAAGAAATATGGCTGGACATGGAAGCTTAGCAACCGAAGGATAGGACAAAAGAATTGCCATGCATATAAGACCAGGCTTGTCTATAACATGATAAACTATCTCACAAAATCTGTTCAATATTTACAGAAGTGTGTGTGCCCATTTGTGTGTGTATCTATGTTGTGTATGTGTGTGTGTGTGTGTGTATTTGGAACTGAGGAAAAAAAATGTATTTACTGATGTAATCATTCTATTCTAATTTTAAACCAATACAGTATTTGCTCTGGTTGATAGACCCATATAATAACAAGAAGCATTTTCATAGATAATGGCAAAATATGTATGTATACATATGATGATGTAAGTATTTTTCAAAGTTAATGTAGAGGAACAAATATGTATTATAGGAACAAATATAATATTAGAGTAATATATATTTAAAAGAATATATATTAGAAGAATGAATATATACTTAATGACATTTATTCAATTGACTTATATGCTATGACACAGGTACTTTAACAATGTCTATCTCACAATGGGGTGGCAAAGAACTAGGTCACAGTTCAGTCCACCAATCTGAAAGTCTTACCAGTCCTAAATGGGTTGCTGAAGATTCTGGGAGCGTGAATGGTATTTATAGGGTCACTTGGAAGACTGAATGAAGTCATAAATATCATGAACGAATGCATCAGTGGCAGCAACGAGTACAAGAAACCCTCCAAAGAGCTAGGGGTAAACAGGCAAAAGATACTTCATTCTTCCATCATTTAGATAATATGTTAAATGTATATTTTAATAAAAAGCAAAATTTATGTTAGGATATAATCAAGTATTTTAAGGTGCACAATAAATTTATGTTTCCATAAACAGGCTATTGGAAATAATTTCGATTTTGTTTCATTTTAAGAAAAATATAAGAAAACTAGATAAATGTTATATTTTATTTTTATTTTGCATTTATTAATTATATTTGTAGACCATATTTTCTACAGTTCAAATTAGTCAACTATTAAAATGAATTTATTTTACTGGTATTTGCTTAAATTATTTAATAATTGTTAACTAAAGTTTCATCAAACATCCAATGTATTCAATAAAATTTATGACTAAGATTAAAATGCTATTGTCTTTCTATTTCATTATTGTAATTGTTATCATCTTTTGATTTTCTTTGTTTGTGAGCAGGATCTCGTTCTATTCAATTTAGTATATGATCAGCTATTTCAAATCATGTCAATTCTCATTTTCAATTACCTTCCAATATTACAGATATGATCCACCATGCCTATGCTCTGTCATATTAGTTTATGATATATCATGTTTTATTTATTGTAACTATTTATAATAATTTATATATCATTTTATCATCAGTTTTATCTTCAATATTGCTTTACTATAGACCAAACATTTGAGTTTCTACCTCTATTGAGGATGACTTTATAAAATATGTATTGTATTTTTGTAACATTTACAGAAATTTTGATTAAATAATTGGTTTCAGGTATAATGTACTTTAATCCTGTGTTAATATTGAGATCACTGGGAATTTCTATGATTTCCATTGATGCCAGTTTTAAGGCCATCCTCTGTATATGGCACTGGAGCCATGGTTCCTTCAATGATGTATTCTTGATTTGGGTTTAATCATTAGGTCAGTTCTAGCTCTATGGTGGGTGCTATCTTGTTCTTCAATTGATGGGTAGGCATTGTGTCTGTGGAGGCTCGATGTCTTCAGTGTATGGGGAATGCTAGGGCAGTGAGGCTGAGTGGGTGTGTGGTGGGGAAAAGCCCTGCATAGAAGCGATAGGGGGGAATAGCGCTTTAGCAGGGGGTAAACCTTGGAAGGGGGTAAACCATTTGAAATGCAAATAAATAGAATAACCAATAAAAAAGAACAGTACTTCCCACATTCTTTGGAAAAGAAAAGAAAAGTATAGGAAAAATAATCTTGTACAATAAAAGAGTATATGTACATAAACATCATGCTTGATTTCAAGCTGTAGTACAGAGCAATAGTTATAAAAATTATATGGCATTAGTATAAAAACAAATGGGTTTGTAGGTTTAGGTTTTTTTCAAAACCTACTTTATTTAGGGTTCTTAAATACTTTAAACTCCCTTCTAACCTGGTGACCAGAGGTAGAGGATAAAAGTTAACAGAAAAAGTGTGCTATGCACCTGTTTCGAACTAATTCCTTAGGGTGATTCTCCTTTTCATTCTCAGTATACCAGCAGTCCAGTTCAACAGCAAACACAAAAGATAAATCAGTAGTGGCAGCATGATCCAGCAGAAGCAAGCAGATACAGCAGAAATACCATGAGAAGTTCTTTGGTGCATTTTCTCTAAGAAGTGAAGGCCAACAAAGACCAGTAAAGACAGGGAAGACTAGTAAAGCCTTACACAGCATAGCAATGCAACAGTGTTCTCTCCTTGTTTGTGGGCTTCCATTTATATTCTTTCTAAACATTGCATGGCCTCTCTGGTTCCTTGCTGAAAATGTTTCAGCAAAATATCATATGCCCTCTCACAAGACAGCAGCCAGAAAAACATCACCTGACACATTGACTTGTTCAAAGAAACAAAATTTTCCACTTCACAGGTTGATCAATGGAATAGAATCGAAGTCACAGAAATAAACACCTATGGATCAATGATTTTTCACAAAGAAGCCAAATACAATGGAGAAAAGAAAAAAATCTTCAACAAATGGTACTAGTCTAACTGGATGTGAGCATGTAGAAGAATGCAAAGAGATCCATTTTTGTCATCACCCTGCACAAAAGTCAAGTCCAAGTTGATCAAAGACTTTAACATAAAATCAGATACACTAAATGTAATACAAGTGGAAGTGGGGAATAGCCTTGCATGCATTGGTACAGGAGACTACTTCATGAACAGAACAACAATAGCTCTGGCATGAAGATCAACAATAAATGGGACCTCATGAATCTGAAAAGCTTCTGAAAGGAAAAGGACAAGTCAATAGTACAGAATGGCAGCTTAAAGAATGAAAAATGATCTTCACCAACCCTACGTCCTACAGAGCACTGATATCCAAAATATGTAAGGGATTCAAGAAATTAAACACCAACCATACAAATAATTTAAAAAAAAATGTGGTGCAGGGCTAAACAGAGAATCCTCAGCAGAGGATTCTTATGGCCAAGGAACACTTTAAGTATTGGTCAACATCCTTAGTTATCATAGAAATGCAAATCATAATGACTTTGAGATTCCACCTTACACACATAAGAATGGCTAAAAGAAAAAACTCAGGTGACATCTCATGCTAGTAAGGATGTGAAGTGAAGCAATAGGAACACTTCCTCATTACTGGGGGGAGTGAAAAGTTGTACTATCACTTTGGAAGTTAATCTTGCTGTTTCTCAGAAATTTCGGGATAGTTCCACCTGAAGATCCAGTTACATCACTCCTGAGCATATAGTCAAAAGATGCTCCAAGTTATCCCAAGGATCCTTGCTCAATTATGTTCATAGGAGCCTTATTCATACTAGTTGTTCTGGAAACAACTGAGATGTCCTTCAACTAAAGATTGAATAAAGAAAATGTGGTTCATTTACACAATGGAATGCTACTCAGTTATTAAAAGCAAGGATATCATGAAATGGATGAAACTAGAAAATATAATCCTGATTGAGGTAACACAGACACAGAAATGTGTACTGTATGTAATCAATTATATTAGCCATAAAATACAGGGTAATCATGCTATAATCCACAGACCCAAAGAAGCTATATAATAAGGCAGGTACAAGGGAGGATGCTTGAATATCAGAATAGGAAATGAAGTAGATATTGAAAGAGAGAGAGGGAACTGGCTGGGAAAAGGGTGGGGAAGGGAACTGATGTGGGGATCATATATAGGGAGAGTGGAAGTGGGGTGAGAAGACTGGGAGTATGAATGGTAATTGGTAGATGGAGACATCTCTGGGACAGGCCTAAAACCTAGGACTGGGGAGGCACTTGGGAGGATATGGCAGTGACTATGATAGCTGAGACTCCTAACAGTAGGGAATATGGAGTCTGAAGTGTACATCTTCTATAACCATGCAAGACTTCCAGTGGAGGGGGTAGACACTAACCCACCCAAAACACTTTCAATCTGAAATTTGCCCAGCCTACAACACAAGCAGGGATAATGATTGAGCAGCGATTGAGAGGCTGGCTAACCAATGGCTGGCCCAAATTGAGACCCACCTCATAGGAGACTCAACCTCTGACGCTATGCTGTGCTTGTAGACAGGAACCTAACCCATCTATCTTCTGAGAAGCTTCATCCTGCAACTGGTGGAAACAGATGCAGACACCCACAGTCAAACATTAGACAGACCTCTAAGAGTCTTGTAGAAGAATAAGGGGAAGGATAAAAAGAGTCAGAGGGGTCAAGGACACCACAAGAAGACCTACAGAGTCCGTTAACCTGGGCCCAAGGGAGCACACAGTGACTGAACCACCAACCAACCAAAGAGCATGCAGGGCCTCTACCTAGATGTCTTACATATATGTAGTAAATATGCAGCTTGGCCTTCATGTTCATCCCCTAACAATTGCAGCAAGTGCTGTCTCTGACTCTGTAGCCTGCCATTGGATCACTTTCCCCTAGCTGGGTTGCCTTGTCTAGCCTCAGTGTGAGAGGACGCCCTTAGTTCTGATGAGTCTTGATGTGCCAAGGCATGTTTGGTACCCAAGGCTGAGATAGCCTTTCTTTTTCTAGTGAGAAGAAGGGGTAATGAGCAAAGGGGCATGGGAGTTTGGGATTTAGAGGAGAGAAGAGGGGCTATGACCAGGATATAAATTGAATTTAAAAAATAAATTATTGAAAATAAAGATACCAATACTTTCTTTCTCATAGTCCTATTTATTTATGAAATTTATTTCCTTTCTGACCTGTTTGAATGATAAATTTTGCTTTTTTTTTTCAGATATTTTAGTGAGAAGATGGAATGGCCACTTATTTATTTGTACTTTAAAGTCTCATAAAACTGGAAAAGTTATCCTGCATCATTATTTGTCTTACTGTATGTTTGTAAAATATGGTGAGATCTATATTTTGAGTATATGTGTTACATGTGTATATTTTTCACATAATATCTGAACTTTACTGGAATTTACCAAAAGTTTCTATTACAGCATCAATTCTAAATTCAATTATTATTTTAACCAGTGATCAGAATCTGTTTCAAATAGATAATAGTGCATAGTTCATTAAATTTTTGTCTCTGATATATGCAATACCTAATCTAACCAATTAGTGAGGATAAAATATAAATTTTATCATGAGAATAAAATATAAATTTTACATCCCCTTTAAAGCATATTCTGACCATGGGAAACAAACAAAAAAAAATTAAAACTATTTGTCATATGTGAAACATGATGTAATGGACTAGCTATACATTTTTTTTAATCTTAAGATATTTCATAAGTTAATTTATATATCTTTAATCATTTCTGATGAAATAGTGTAACTTCATAATTGTGAACAGAGAATATTTGCCACCTAGAATAAGTGTCTTCTGAGAGGATTCATCTAGCAACACATAGAGGCAGATGTCAAGACAGCCAAAACTCAGGCAGAGAGTCAGGGAGTCTTGTGCAAGTGTGGGGATATACTTGAGCAAGCTGGAGTTGTCAGGCACACAAGAGGACCTACAGAGTGAACTAACCTGGGCCCCTGGGGGCTCACAGACACTGGACCACCAACCAGGGATCATGAAGGAGCTCCCTACACAATTTGTAGCAAATGGGTAGCTTGGTCTTCATGTGTATTCCCTAACAATTGGAGTGGAGGCTGTCTTAATCTCTGTTCCCTGCCATTGGATAACCTTCCCCTACCTGGACTGACTGGTTGGGCTGCAGTTAGAGTTAGATAGTACTGCTTTAACTAGTTGTTTAAGGGTGGGGTGGTACACAAGGTGGAATCCCCCTGCTTTGAGGAGAAGGGGAGAGGGCAATGGATGGGATTTGAATGGGTGAGGCTGGGAGGAGAGGATGGCTTGGGACCATAATCAGAATGTAAAGTGAATAAAAAATAAATTATTGGAGAAAAAGAAAAATGTTTGCCAATATGAATTAGTATAATAAAATAATATTTACCATCATCTCATATATAGTGTGCCATGAAGTGCTGCTAGTAAGAAATGATAGAAATAATAAAACAAGAGCAGTAGAATTTGAATGTTTACTGGATCCTTACAATTGTGGTATGTATATGATATCTCAATTCAATTAATATATAAAGAAGGACTACATTACCAGAAAGGACTGAGTATGACTTGGAGCCAGATTTCTTTCTCAGTTGTAGAAAAGTAAATTATTTTTGATAATTTTGGTTAGTAGTTTTATGTCAAAATTCATAATCAAATGAAATTTTATGTTAAACTGTGATTATAGAAGGTTATTTGCCATGTAAATTTGTCCTGCGTTTTGTTGAAAAGATATGTTACATTATATCAGTTGATTTTGTCATCCTGACACATATCTAGAATTGTCTGGGAAGAAGAAGCCTCAAAAAACAAAAAGGAAGCCTCCATAAGATTGGCCTGTATGAAAGTCTTGGCATATTATTTAGATTTATGATTGATATGGGAGGCCTCAGATCACTGTGGGCAGTGCCACCTCTGGGAAAGTTGTCCTGGAAAACAGGCAGTGTAAACCATGAGGAGCAAGAGAGTAAACAGCCTTCTTCCATGACTTCTGCCTCAGTTCCTATCTCTAGTTTCCTCCCTTGACTTTCATGCTCAAACTGCATTTGATCACTGCATTTGATCACTGCATTTGATCACTGCAACCGCAACCATAGCTAAGACAGAAATTGATACCAGCTTCATGGGGGTATTTCTGTGATAGACCTGATCATCTCTTGGGGAAGATTGTGGAAGTATTAGGCTAGAAAAACCATAGTTCAGACTTTAAGGAACTGTTGAGGAAGCTTAGAAGAGAAGCTGAGAGCAATACAGATGATGGAGGTGTGACTCATGAAGTTTCAGAGGAAAGTAAACACTCTACCTGGGCTATATGCATGATATTTTGAGATAAGAATCTGTGATTCTAGTCAACTTAGGCTGACAAACCAACCGCAGTTAACAAAGAGACAAGCGTCACTTTAGTGAAACATTTGTTTTGTGGAACAATTGATGCTGGTTAGCTGGAGTTGAGAAATTGGCAGTGATTAAAAAGAGACCAACATCCCTCAGGATCATAAATCTGGGAGTATTTACTCATGTTCATGACACAGATGCTGTGGTGGAGAAGGCATAGAGGCTGCATATCATGCCAGTAGCTAAACTCATTAGTGTAAGATTCACCCACGTGATGATGGTTTTGAAGACATGAAGGAGTCATAGAAAGCAACTGAGACATGGTATTTTAAAAGTTCAGAAAACGTGATTGGTAGAAGTGAAGAATCAACTAAGACAAGTATTATCAAATAAGAAAGCAAATAGATCATAATTGTTTGATAGACTTGGTAGTATATCTATATTATTTTAAACTAAGTGCTCTTTCCTCCCAGAGACTCTAAAGATACAGAGGCTGAATATACCATTAATTATGATAAAGTGGGTAATTTTCCTGGGCTAAATGAAATAACAAATTAAGTTCAAAGGAAAGCAAGCCCTTTCTGTCAGTGAAGTATGGGCCAACTTACATGAAGTTTGCAATCTGGCTTGTAAGCATTAGGGAAATTTCCACAAAAATTTGAAATCTGCAGAACACAACTTTAAAACATAGAGACTAAGCATTTTTCTCCAGACATAAATGGGGCATCTCTCTCACACACCTACCTTCGACAGTTCAGGGATCATGATATGAGATGGGGTTAAGAGAGTGTAACAGCCAGAAATGGTGGATGACTAAAAGGAGACAGTGTTTTCCCAGACACAGTGTGGCAGTTGCATAACAATGATCTGTTCAAGCTCAAAGCAGACAAAAATCTCAGTAGGAATGATGCAGTAGACATGAAGTTCCATTTTTTATCTGAGGAGACATTGGCAATTGATAGCTTCTTGGAGAGAGTGAGTCAGTTTTGTTTAACAGTGTGTCTCCTGACCATAGCCCAGTGGAAGGCCACACATCTGAGAATATATGGGCAATAAAAATGGGACATGATGGATTTTCAAACAAGGAAGAAACAAAATTTTGTGGGCAGAGAAGTAATGCTAGGTGAATATGGGCAAAGCATATTGGGTAGAATTCTCAAGGAATTAATTTCAATAAAGAAAAGGCAATAAGAGATTATTGCAAAACTATCTCCATTGCAACTTCTTACATGTGCAAAAAACCACGTGGTGACTCACAACCATCTGTAATGGATCCAATGACCAATTCTGGTGTGTCTGAATAGAGTGACAGTATACTCACGTACATAAAATAAATAACTATTTTTTTTTAAAAAGGACCCAATTCAAGAACAATTTTTGCTGACTAAACATTCATACATGTTATCTTCAACTTGAGTAGGATCAATTTATTCTAACTTATCTCTACTTTTAGAGAAAAGTTTCTGTCCTTCCACTAGTAGCTTACAACTATCATTTTGGTAAATGTCTAGCAGGAGATTCTGTGCCTTACTCGCCTCACAATGCTAGAATTTCATCTATCTTTAGATTGAAGATTTTGTCTGTCACAATCTCTATGAGTTCATATGTGCAGCTATACTGTTGTATCCAGATGTCTCTTGTAGTCATCCACTGCTTTTGAAACATACTCTATCTTCACCATTTCCTGAAATGTTTGAGTCTTCTCTCTCTCTCTCTCTCTCTCTCTCTCTCTCTCTCTCTCTGTCTCTCTCTCTCTGTATGTGTGTCTGTGTGTGTGTGTGTGTGTGTGTGATGTATGTTTCCTTAAGGTTGAGCAGTTTAAAACTTATGTCCATTTTGCAGCATAATATTAATAGATCCTCCCCTAGGGTCTATTGTCCTATGTAGTCAAAAGTTTTTGACTCAATAATAATATAAATAGAGGCTTCATCTTTTTGAGTAAGATGTAAATCTAATGAAAATGTGTATGTTTACTCCCATGATTTGATTCCACTATTAAACCAGTGAACATTTCTTTCCAGTCATTATTTTCATTTACAGAATGCATAGCTGGAAATGATAGTTTACTGATAACATGCAGAGCCAGGAGGGATAAAGCATCCTGGTCTGTACTAGCTTGATTTCAACATGTTAAATGACTCAAGCAACAGTTTCTTAGTGGATTGTGTGTATGTGTGTGTGTGTCTATGTATGTGTGTGTGTGTTTGTGTGTGTAGAGAGAGGAGAGGGATTTCAAGACCTCCTTGGCTGACTCCAGCAAAATAAAGTAACCAGGTCCTGGCACTGAGAGAATTATTTGTTAGCCTCTGTTTTCTATAGGTGAGTTGCTTTCCCATTATACCATAATTCCATTTTTTTCTTTTTAATGTACATATAAACAAGAGATAGTTGATATTCCTGGTACGATGTTGAAAAAGACAGAAATTAAATATTATAATTGTGCAATAGACTCAGTGAGCTACTACTTGGAATTTGAGCACGAATAATGAAGGGTTCTTCAAAAGCTTCCTACAACAAAAGTAATTAAATTTATGGACCGATGAACTAACTTAAAGAATTGAGATGAGATTTACATTTCTGGTGAGGAGTTTGGAGATAAGTGAAAAGTTTGTATAAGAATCTTCGAAAGAAATAAATGCAAGAATTCACTCCAGGGATAAGAAAGGGAATGTAATATCCTTTAGAAATCTAGTTGTTTATCATAGCATAAACAAAGATCACTGGTTTTGCTAAGAAATCTATAGGGATAATTCAGAAACATAACAGTGCAGGTGAATATGTACATACACACATGCAATTGCATGCAAATGTTGGTGGACATAAAATATGTAAATTGTTGTTTTCCATAATGGAAGGTTAATTTCCAGTCTTTAAAATGAAAGTCATATAAGCATTTATTTGGATTTATGATTTGGAAACAAAAAGTATGTACAAAGAAAATAAAATAAAAGTGAGGCAATATTTCCCTCTGGAAGCAGAAGCATTGCAGGTAGATGGAGTTGGGGGTAATTTTATGGGTACTAATTTGGGAAAGACATTTGATTTTCATATTTGTGAGTTGATAGTTCTGATAAAACCTTACCAATTAATGGGCAAAACATATATAGGGTAATGTCCCTGTCAATCATATGTGCTGACCTCACATTACATACTGTTCTCTTTAGCATGTACTCAGTAATCAGCCTAATCTAGAACTAGCTGTCAATGTCTTAAGTGCTTGCACATGAACAAAGCAATAAAAATTCAATTTCTATAGATTTAATTCATGGATCATCACCCAAGCTTCTATATTGTTCTTCTGTTTAACCAGTTGTGTTGGAATTATATGGAACTACAAAAATTAAATATAAAAGGCATGATATAAGTTGAGAGGTAAAGGTATAAAGAACAAAATGTACCCCTTTAAAAGACTTATAAAAATTTAAATGAAATAAATGACTTGAAGTAAAAATGGAATTTTGGTACTACTTTAGATTTGGGAAAGCACAAATTTATGGCAACTTCTATGAAATCTCAAGGGAACTTGAATATAAAACATGATTTGGAAAAGATTGAATAAGATTTGAAATATGCTTTTTTTTATTTTAATCTACTTTATAATGCTACAGTGAGCCTATCGATAGAATGGAAATCAGCCTTACAATGTCAGTCTCCCAAAAGACTGCTAAGTTTTTTAATCTTACAGATCTTTTGCTTATATAGTATGGTTCCCTATTTGTATTTATGGATTTTCTGTGAATGTACAGGTGTGTGTGTCTCAGCATTTGTATGTGTTCTTATTGTTTTTTTTCTCTAAACTTCCCAAGGCCCCTATTTTTTAAACTTTCTGGATTTTGTTTTTGGTTCTTTTTTGTTGTTGGTGGTGGTGGTTTGTTCTGTATCTGTCTTATAATATTTTTCACCACCAACACCACTACCACCAACACCACCACCTTCATCATTATTATTTTAGATGTTTCCTTATTTTCTTACACAATATATCTTTATTAAAGTTTCTTCTCTCCCTACTTTGCCCATTTCTTGCTACCCCTGCTCCTATCCATATCCACTCCCATTCTGTCTATCACTAGAAAATAAACAGGCTTCCAAGGGATAATTATAAATCATGACAAAATAAAATTATAGTAAGATAAAACATAAACTATAGTATTGTAGTTAGGCAAAACAAACCAAAAGAAAAGAACCAAAAAGAAAGCACAAGAATCAGAGAGATGCTTCTTCACACACTCAGCAATCTCATAAAAAGACTCAATTGGAAACCATGATATATACACAATAGACCTTGGGCAGACCCATGCAGATCCTGTGCATGCCACTTAAGTCTCTTTGAGTTTATATGGGCTTTGATTGTGTTGATTAAGAGGGATCATTTCTCCTTGTGTCTGCTGACTCTTTTTGACTTATTCTGCCTCCTTCACTTCCTGGGAGTTCCCTGAGGCCTGTGGGGAAGGATTTGATGGAGACATCCCATTTAGGGCTGAGTGTTCCAAAGTCTTTCACTGTCAGCATTATATCTGGCTTTGGGTTTCTGTATTTGTTCATATCTGCTGTAGGAAGAAACTTCTCTGTGCAAGACACTGTTCCAAGAGTATAGCAGAACATCATTAAGAATAATTGTATTGCTATTTTTTAGGCCAGTAGGATTTGACTTTTCTCCAGGTCTCTGGGCTAGTGTCTTGTTCTTGATCACTAAAGGGTTATATGGAAACCTAATACAGTAGACAATCACTAAAATATATACATATGCGAAAGTAATGCAAAAGAAATATCCGAATAATGGAGGAGACATTGTCCTAAATTATCATCTCTTTTCACCAAATGAAGCTTTTCTGTACTGTGACTGGGGTACATATAAATGAGCTGTTGGCCCAAAGGTTCCAGGAGAATCCCCAAACAACACAGGCTATTACCAAGACTATACGTTGCTTTCCACAAAGTGACAACAAGGCTACATTGCTGAAGACAACGCCTGACGTGGTCCACACTGCCCCATGTTTGGGTGCCAGGTGACCTGGCCCATGCAGGTCACTCAACAGGGTCTAGCAAGAGAGAGAATGTGGAATGGAGGGACAAGAGATGCGAAGAATGGAGACAAGACAGAGTCTGATCAAGTCCCATTTATTGAAAGAAAACCATGGATATATATATAAGCACAAGCAGGGGAATGCAGCTGAAGACACTTTATCACATGTGCCTTGCAGCTGTGGACACTAAAAAACAAATAAGATATGTCTGAGAAAAACAGATGTTTATCAGAGTGTACTCAGCTGTTGTAAGCTGTTGAAAAACAAGCCTCTTGTCAGGGTATATGGCCTGAGATGGCTGCAAAGATGATAGCTGCTTTCTGCTAGGAGTTGGCCCCAACAAACACCTACAGAACTCATTGAATATGGAGATTTTCAGCTGGTGCCTCCAAATCCTAAATTCTATCATCTTTGGTACAAGAAGGTACTCAGCACACTATCAAAATAGACATGTAAACATCAAGTGAGCCATAAACCCTTTGTCAATGGTTTTTTTCTTGCAAAATACGCTAGGACAATGCTGGTACAAATCTCATGGAAATAACCAATGATTATATGGTTCAAATTAAGGCCCACTCCATGAGATGGGACCCATACCTGGCACTGCTTGAGTTCATATCTTGAGTATGCAAATAATTCCTGTAATTCAATAACAAGAAATCAAATAACTAGCTTTAAATATGTGCAAAGGATTTGGCAAAACATTTCTTTTGATAGGATCTACAAATGAACAAGAGGGTTCATATAAAAAAATCAACACTTCTATAGATTTAAAACTACAATGAGATAGTACCTCATTCCATCTGGACATAAATGGAAAATAAGATAAATAAAGAAGAGAAAAGAAGTAGTACTTAGATTGTGAAGAAATTGGGACTATGTACATCATTATGGAAGATATACAATGATGTATCTAGAAGTGGAAAAGTAACCTAGAAACATAAGCAACTGAAATATGTATCCATGTGTGAAGGGATAAATAAGTACCTACATACGATAAATATCATTTGGCCTCCAAAATTAACATGATATACTATAATATAAATTGAGAATATTGTAGTCCTGGAATAAGCTTAAACATAGAGCTAATATTGTATAATTCAACCAACAGGTGGTATTTAAATAAAAGAAGTAATTAAAAATAAAATATCAAAGTTCATAGCTACATTAATTAATACAAGCAATGAGTAAGTAGTCCATAAATTTGAAAGACAGCAAGGACAGGTATCTGCAAGGATTTAGAGGGAGGAAAAAGTAGGGAGCAATTTTATAATATAATCTCAAAAAATAAAGGAAATAATTTATTAAGATGGTGAATTTTCTTACTATAATAAAATTTAGTAAGGTAAGAAACACTTTTCATCATCTCAAAAATGATCATATTTGAATTCTTCCCATGGACTTTATGTCACTGCGTAAGTTACACTTGTATGAAGATGAACTTGAGGCAACCTTCTGTGGAGTATGCTTATTTTGTTTAAGGAAAACACTGTCCTTTTTGAAACAATTGGGCTACATGGAATTTTACAGAAAAATGTCTATGCTGGGTGTACATATCCAACCCAGTGCTATTTACTTTTGTTTTTGTAATCCAGCAGTTTAATTGGGGAGGTGAGTTGAAAGAGCTGAACCTGGATCTTGGCTTAGAAAAATGTGCAAAGTGTTTTCTGAGCTTATGAAGACAGAATCCTAAGAGGACAAAATAAATTGTCTGAGAATTTGTCCTATTGAGTCTGTACTCAACAGAGAAAATGTCCTGAGAGAACTGATATAGAATTATTACCATGTTCTCTTCTTCAATGTTATGTTTGTAGTTCAAAATATTCAAAACCATATATTCAGATCATTGTATTCTCTTTCTGTCTCATGCATGGGAGGTACAAAATAAATATTTATTTTATACATGAATGCATGAGTTATTAGTTTCTTTAAAAATGCTGAAGAAGTCTTATTGTAAAGTAACACTGAATTAGAATTCAGTCATAATATTAGTCTAGTATTTTTAATGATCCAGCCAGGGAGGTCATTTGAATTTTGGCAAATCACAACATCTTAAATGAAACAGACATCATCTATAAAATAGGAATGTTATTACTGAGAAAAAGAAACAAAAATTTCAACCTAGTGATCAAATTAGAATATGCATTTTATGCTTTTTAGCCATGTTTTAATATAAAATATAGCATAATATTAGATTTGAGAATCCATTGCATGTACTATTCTATGCTTGGTGTTATGAATGATGCAAAAAAGCATGATCTTGTCCTTCATTCAGTAACCAGCACACTAATTAATATAATTTTAAACGATTGCCTTTTTATTCCTTTTAAAAATGGGATTACTGAAAGGATTTGAGATGGATAATTAGATATTAAATAGCAATCTCTAGTGTTAGGTGTGTCTGACTAGTTTAAATGGATTGACAACTGTCTTCTAGGGTCTTGGGAAATTTGTTTTGTTTTAACAAATACAGCTGTAAATTGTTGTAGGCCTTTATATGACAGTGATCAAACTGTGTAGTGATTGTGGTGATCGATTATACTATTATATAACACCTAGAAAGAAGGTTCAAAACTAGAAGTTAAAATCCAGAGATGTTCAATATACCAACCAGGACAATAAATATGAGTATTGTAGCTGACAGATGCTAGTAACATTTTATAATTGGTTTTTGGCATGGTGAAGGGCACCTTTTACTCTACTACCTGTTTATTATTCTAACTAACCAGCAAGACAATTTTTCTTAAGTTACAGGCTTTATATTTTATAAATGGTAAAACAACAAAAATCTGGGCACTACATTTGGTATGCTCTGTTCTCTGGAGACTATTGAAGTGTCTGAGGAGGAATAGTTCTGAAGAATCATCATAGATGAAGGAGAAGAGACAGAAACGTAAAGGGTTGATAATAGCATGTCACTGAAATTCTTATTAATAATATCCTTCAATGATAGCAGTCCATTAATTTTACAGGTCTTTGAGACCGTTTGGAACATGTCTTAGTACTCCAGTATCTGTTAGGTTTTCGAATACTAAGGCAAAATGTAACTAAAAATGAAATAGTAATCATGTAAAAATACATCTGTATTTATATAAATAAATACAAAAGAAAAGTACTCTCACTCTAGTTCATAAAAGGATAAAAGGCATGTAGAGATAATTAAAACAGAATGAGCTCAATTTCTTGTCTCTGTTTTTTAAATTTTGTAATAACATTAAGTTGCTAAAATATCTGATTTTATTTATTTATGTTATATAGCATTTACTATAGGATTCTATATAACTTCATTCTTTTACTTACAAGTAAAAATTTCCCAGAACATTATTTACAATATCCATGAAATTTGAGATTATAATACATTGGGAAATTTGTCATAGGGCTGACATGTAGTAGTAACAATTTGCCTCAGAGAATTGAATCAGCTATTCATTTACGTTTTCTTCTGGCCATTCAGTACTTCCTGATACATACAGACTTTAGGACCACAGAGATAAAATCAGACACCTGTATCTTGGCTAGAAGTCACTCCCCCATATTTCTTTTATTCTTCTTTAGGATATTATATCCTGACTGAAATTTCCCTTCCATTCCCTCCAGTCTATCCTCCCTCCTTCCCCTCTCCTCCAGAACAGATCTGCTATGCCTCCCCTCATAAAAGAACAGGCCTCTCAGGGACACCAACTGAACACTGCATAATGAGCTACAATCAGACCAGGCACATCCTATTAATAAAGACTGGACTAGCCAATCCTGTAGGATTAAACGGGTTCCAAGAGCAGGTAGAAGATTCAGGGACACTGTCTGCTCCCACTATTAGGATTCCCACAAAAACACCAAGTTCCTCAGCCATAACATATATACCGAGGTCCTAGGTTAGCCCCCTACAGGTTTCCTGATTTCTGCGAGTTCCTATGAGTCTTGACCAGTTTATTCTGTGGACCATGATCTCATGGTGAAACTGACCCCTCTGGTTCCTTCAATCCTTCCTCCCCTTCTTCAGCAGGACTCGCGGAGCTCTGACTAATGTTTGTCTGTGGCATTCTGCATCAGTTCACATCAGTTGCTAGATGAAGTCTCTTCATGAGGATTTTGCTAGGCTCCAGTCCCAGCATGTCCTGTAGTCATGCTTAACTGTAGGTTGAAGTCTGTGTTCCCAGTGCCTCCACTTAAGGACTTGCCTGGTTACAGAAGAGGACTAGTTGAGGCTCTGAGTTCCCTGTTACTAGGAGTCGTTTGTTAAGGTTACTCTCCTAGATTCCATGGAGTTTCCATTGCACTAGGTTTTTCCCTTGCCCCTGAAATGCCTTCCAGTTCCAAGTGTTTCTTTCGGTATTTTCTCCCTCCCTCCTACCCTCCTGATCCCTCTGCTTCCAAAGCCCATCAACCCCCAGTCCTCCGAAAAAAATCTATTCCATTTTCCCTTCCCAGTGAGACTCGTGTTTCCCCACCCCTTACGCCCGTCTTGTCATTTATCTTCTCTGGGACTGTGAACCATAGCACAGTTGTCTTTTACTTAACCGCTAGGATCTGATTTTAAATTAAAAACCAAACAAAAAAAGCAAAAACAAACAAACAAACAAACCTTGAGCTTTGGGGCTCTTTACTTCATTGTTTATAATAATTTATCGACTTTGGGACTTTTAGCACTGACTGATCAAATCCTTGAACATTTTCAAAAATTTAACTTCCTTTTTAACTCTCCTACTGTCCTACTTGATAAATCATAACCATCTTGGTACTCAGTATGTCCTTAAGTATAGATGCCTATTTTTTTACGCATCAGTTCAATTCGGTTAGGTAATTATAAGGAAAAACGGGCGGGAGGGGGGAGAAAAAAAAGAACCCATAGTAAAATTGAAGTGTGCCCTAATAACATACATTTTTTGTATTTAGGGTTTTTTATTTATTTTTACCATGATTTTTTATTGATCCTTTGTGAATTTTACATCATGTATCCCTAATACCATTCTTTTCCCCATCCCAGTCCTTCCATATATACTCTAAACCCTTGTAACTCACACACACACATACACACACACACAGGCACACACACAAAACAACAAAAACAACCACAAAAAAACAAAAAAATAAATAAATCACATCATGGAAGCTCTAGTGTTTTAGAATGTGTTCCACAGTATACCCTTTTGTCCACACATATTAACTAGCAAATTCTCATTGCAATGCGGCCTTAGTTCGAGGTCTTTGTATGCTGCTACTACATTTATACTAGACTTCAATGGAGACTCCTCTAGAATATCTTGCTGTTTCCCTGAGTTATTGGGTTCCTGATGCTTTAGTTCTATAGGACAGGCCCCTTCACATGCTCCAGCAGCTCATAAATAGAGCAAGTGTTGGGGTGGGCAGATCAAAGTTCCCGATCTGGGCCTGGGTGGTAGCTGAGTTAGTTAGGCCATCAACTCTCCAACGCCCAAGCTACATGAGCCAGCTCTTATGCTCTTCCCAGGCAAGGGACTGGGGCAACTCTGCTCAGCCTATATCAACCCTGATGCCACACCCGTGGTGTGGTGGCCAGTGTGGGATTGATCCAGCTCACGGTGATACGCATCAACATTGACTCAGATAACAGCCCAGAACAAGGAGGGCCACATGGCCTTTGGTGTTAGTATGGGCCAGAGCCATTGATACAAACCCCCTGCTGTAGAAGGACAACAGGTTCGTATATAACACTGGGCAGCAGCATGAGTCCCCAGATAACACCATGGCCTCATATGGCAGTGTAGGCCTCTCACATCAGGCTGTTCCTTGCTGCCTTAAGTTTTCCAGTTTCTCCTCTCAGTGCACACTGTTCTGTTTCACTTTCTTTTCCATCTTTCTACCACATATGTGCTCATCCTAGTGGCACTTGTCCAAGCCAACACCAGAACAGCAACAGGCTGGGCTCATAGCCTCTGGCTATTTTCCATCCTGGCCTACTTTTGTGCCTGTATTTAGTTTTTGTGACTCTTTTTTATATTTTTCACTATCTTAGATGCCAACCACTCAAACAATGCTGATTTGATCATTATAGTTTGCATACATGTATTGGAGTGTCATTGTGTATTGTTTATAAATATGTATTACTTTCTGACAATTAAAATCAAAATGTTGTTTTAAACTAAATTCTCTTAAGAATATAATGGTTAGAAATCACACTCCTTTGGGAAAATGTTGGAAAAAATATGTCTTTATTCATCAATTGATTTACTGGCCTAACCAAATAAAATTAGTTGGAAAGTATTATAATAATCAGTACTACTACAACCATACTTAGATAATATGGAATATATACCATATAATCACAGAACTTATGAATAATAGGGATTCATAGAAATAAACATCCATTTTAAGTAAAGGATTGATGGTTTGAAATCATATCTTAAACTCAGTTTTTCATACCACTGGTAGTCTGTGTTTTTGAAAATTTGTGATAACTGTTTATAAATTACTAAGTAACTCATTTGTGTTTGTAAATCATTCCATCTTCTAAAAAGTATGAAATCAGAAATAAAATCTAGAACCCAATCATAAGAGAACAGCAGGCATCAAAATGAGTGATATTGCAGACATGAGAATAACAACTTAGTATATAACTCTTGCCAAAAACTAGATCTTTTTTGACTAATTTGAAGAAACTTTTAAACACCATTGTGTGCTTTCCAAGTAGAAGGGCAATATGTTAAGCATTCTGCTTAGCTTATGATGCAAGTAAATGGCACAGCCAGTAGTGAAATCCACATTGCCTATCACTCAATTCATTGTGCATGTTTAATAAAGTAACTCCAAAGACACAGTTGTTATAGGAGAAGTATTGGGTTTAAAGTGTTATATAAAAAGGAAATAGTTGTATTTTTCAGAATGCAAGAAGGAAGGCAAGGATGTTTGAAGTTAAAGGATAGCCTGAGCTACATAGCAAGACACCATCAACAAGAAAACATAAAAAGTATTTATGTGACAGTGTAGGAATATATATTCTTGAAGAAAAATGAGAAGGTGTTAATTGGGTAAAGAATGTAAAGATAACAGAGTATGTAAAGGTCAGGAAGAGAGCATAGTATATTCAAAGGATCATAAGAAGGTCACTGTGACTGAAAAAGAAAGCAAGAGGGCAAAGGACCTAAAATAAACATCTAAGAATGGTCTGGGCCCTGAATATCATATCATGGAATTATAGTTTTATTCAGAGGACAATGGAAACAATAAAGCTGTAGGGAGAGAAATGGCACACTATCATTTGTCTTTTAGGAAAATGCTCTTATGTTGCAAGTGTCACCAGTGAGGAAAAACACAGAGAAGTACTGCAATGTTTTGAGCCCTAGGTAAATAAAAGAAATTTATAAAGCATGCTTCAATTTTGAAGAATACCCAGATCTATTGAAATCTATTAACAACAGATAAAACTGTTCAGCTAGAGCTGTGATTTTGCACATGGCATTTATATAAAGGTGCCAGTATCTTATGTAAGCAATAGCTTAATGAGATCCATCCAAGAATTTAAACAAATGCATATTATATTGTTATCTGCAGGACATGTCCAACTCCAAAGTACTGTCAGCTAAATACTAGAGGAAGATATGCTCTGCCTTTGTTCAATTTCTTTATGTGTCATTTTTTTTTATGATCCAGTGGAATTAAAAGCAAAAAAAGTAAATATTGTTTATAGATAATCGAGTATGGCCAGAAAAGATATTGAGATTATTTTTATTCTGTTGCAATTTTATTATTTTATTCACCAACCTGGAAGAATTGTGCCCTAAAATCAGTATTCTACACCAGCCACCTCACTACATCTTGAGCAGCAAAACCTTAAACCTTAAAAAGCTGCCTTCTACAGGTTCTCCTGGACTTCATTACTAGAATGATGCAATCATTCAGTTGAGCCTTTAGGGTCTCAGAGTGATGGGGAAAAAATACCCAACTAGCCCACTGCATCCGTTAGCTGCCACTGATAGACTGGCACCATATACTACTCCAGGTAGAATAACTGCCCTACAACCATGGAGATCCAACTTTGCAACATTAACATTGCAGGGTTTGCCAGTTAAGAGTATATTTTAAAAAGCTGTTTCTTTTTATTTTTGTATTTATTTATTAATTTATTTATACCTTAAATGCTGCCCCCAGTCACCCCTCAGAGTCCCTCTTCTCTTCCCCCTCTCCTTCTTCTTTGAGTGGGTAGGGACCCCTGGATAGCAACACCCCCTCAGCCTGGGCATATCAAGTCTCTGCCACATTAATCTCGTTTTCTTTCTCTGAGGCCATACAAAGGAGCCTTGTTGGGGAACAAATACCACAGTCAGGCTACAGCATTAGCTCCAGTTGTTGGGGGATCCACTTGGAGACTGAGTTGCATGTCTACTACATATGTGCTTGGGGCCTCCTTCAGCCAGTGTATGCTCCTTAGGTGGTGACTCAGTCTCTGAGAACTCCCAGGGGTCCGGTTAGTTGAATCTGTTGGTCTTTCTGGGTTTCCATCTCCTCAGAGCATTCAATCCTTCCAGAAACTCTTCCATAAAAGTCCCTGGCCTCCTTTCAATGTTTGGCTGTGGGTATCTGCATCTGTTTCAGTCAGCTGCTGGGTAGAACCTTTCAGAGGACAGTCATGCTAGGCTCCTGTCTGAAAGCATAACAGATTATCATTAATAGTGTCAGGGATTGGTGCTTGCCCATGGGATAGGTCTCAAGTTGGACTTGTTATTGGTTGGCTGTTCCTCAGTCTCTGCTCTATCTTTGTCTCAGCATTTCTTTTAGACATGACAAATTTTTGGTCAAAAGTTATGTGGGTGGGTTGCTGTCTTTATCTATCCAATGGGGATCCTGTCTGGCTATGGGAGGGACCTCTTCAGGTTCCACATGCCCACTGTTAGGCATCCCAGCTAAGGTCACTGACACTTAGTCCTGGGAACCTTCCCAATTCCAGGTCTCTGGGACTTCCTAGAAATTTCATTAGCCCCACCTCTGGACGTTTCAAATTTCCATCATCTCCTGGCTTTCTGTGCATCTCTCTTATCTCTCCCCACACCTGATTCTGAGTCCCCATTCTCCTTTCCCTACTTCCCCCCACTTTCCTCCCAACCTCTGCCTCCTATGCTTTTTTTGTTTCCCCTTCTAAGTGGAGGCATTGCCATCATAGACCTCAAGATGTACTATAGACCATAATAAAAAAATACATGGTATTGGTACAGAAACAGACAGGTTGACCAGTGGAATAGAATCAAAGTCTCAGAAATAAACCCACACACCTATGGCTATTTGACTTTTGATAGAGAAGCCAAAACCATATAATGGAAAAAGAAAATATCTTTTACAAATGGTGCTGGTTTAACTGGATGTCTGCACGTAGAAGAATGAAAATAAATAAATATTTTTCACCTTGAAGAAAACTCAAGTCCAAGTAGATATAAATCTCAATCTAAAATTGAATACACTAAATCCCCATAGAGAGAAAATTGAACTCTTTGGTACAGCAGACAAATTCCTGTACAGAACATGAATGGCTCAAGCTCTAAGATCAACAATTGATAAGTGAGACCTGATAGAACTGAAAATCTTCTGTAAGGCAAAGACTGCTATCAATAGGACAAAATAGCAGTCTACCCATTAGGAAAAAAATTTTCACTAACCTACATCCAACAGAGGGCTAATATTCAAAGTGTATAAAGAACCCAAGAAGTTAGATTCCAACAAACCAAATAACCCAATTAAAAAATAGAGTAGAGCAAAGCAGAGAATTCGCAACACAGTAATCTCTAATGGCCAGGAAACCCTGAAAAAAGTGTTTAACATCCTTTGTCATCAGGGAAATGCAAATCAAAAGAACACTGTGACTTTACCTTATAGCAATCAAAATGGCTAAGACCCAAAACTCAATGACAGCAAATGCTGGTGAAGGTGTAGAATTGCAAACTTGTACAACCACTCCAGAAATCAATCTGGAGGTTTCTCAGAAAACTGCAAACTATTCTACCTGCAGATCCAGCTATACCTGGGTATATACCAAAAGATGCTCCACCATACACAATGACATGTGCTCCACTTTGTTCATAGCAGCTTTATTCATAATTTTCCAGAACTGGAAGTAACTCAGGTGTCCCTCAACTGAAAGGACGGATATAGAAAATGTGTCTATTTATACAATGCAATACTATTCAGCTATAAGAAAAATACAAGGAAATCATGAATTTTGCAGGCAAATGGATGGAACTAGAAATCTATCCTGAGTAAGGTAACTAGACTCAATAGGACACTCATGGTATATATTCACTAATAAGTATATATTAGCCATAAATCCCCACAGACTCAAAGAAGTTAAACAAGAAAGAAGGTCCAAATGAAGATGTTTTAAAAGGCTGTATTAAATATATGGCAGTGGAACTTTTCCTTCTTCTTCTTCTTCTTCTTCTTTCTTCTTCTTCTTCTTCTTCTTCTTTCTTCTTCTTCTTCTTCTTCTCTTCTTCTTCCTCTTCCTCTTCCTCTTCCTCTTCCTCTTCCTCCCCCCCTCTTCCCCATCCCTTCCCTCCTTCTCCTCTTCTTTTAATCTTATCTCTTTTTTATAATCCAGTTGCTATCCCCCTCCCAGTCTGCCCTTCACAGTTCCTTATCCCATTCCTCCTCTCACCTCTCTAAGAGGATGTCCCCAACCCAACCTGCCAGACCTTCCCCACTCCCTGGAGCCACAGCTCAAGTCCAAGGGAAGATGCTTTCTTCTCTCACTGAGGGCAAGCCAGGCAGTCCTCTCATATTATATGTGTCTGGGGCCCTCGACCAGCTAGTTTATGTTGGCTGGTTGTGGTTCAGTGTCGGGGAGGTCTGGAGCTCCAGGTTAGTTGAAACTGCTGGTCTTCCTACGGGGTCACCCCCCTTTCTACAACTTCTTCCAGCCTTTGCCTAATTCAACCAGAGGATTTTCCTGACTTTGTCCATTGGTTGGGTGTAAGTATTGCATGTGTCTCAGTCAGTTACTTGTTGGGCCTAGAAGAGGGCAGCCATAATAGTCCTCCTGTATATAAGAATAGAAATAGCATCAAAATAGTGGACCTCCCCTTGAGATGGATCCCAATTTGGGACAGTCATTGGCCCTCCTTTCCCTCAGTGTCTACTCCATTTTTGTCCCTGCTATTTTTTTTTTTTTTGTACAGGTCCAATTCGGGGTTCAGAGTTTTTGACTCTTAGATGGCAACCCCATCCTCACTTGATGCTCTGTCTTTCTACTGGAGGTGGACTCTATAAGTTCCTTCTCCCCACTGTAGTGCATTTCATCTAAGGTCCCCCCTATGAGTCCTGAGTCTCTCACCTCCCAGGTCTCTGGTACATTCTAGATAGTCCCCCCACTTCCTACCTCTTGAGGTTACCTGTTTCCCCTTCCTCCTCCTCTTCATTCTGCTGGCCCTCAGGGCTTCATTCCTGTTTTCCCACTCCCCAAAACCTGACCATTGTCTCCTTTTTCCCTTCCCCCTCATCTCTCCCACCTGGTCCCTCTCTCACTCTGCCCCTGCTTTCTTCTTCCTCCCAAGTAGGATTGAAACATTCTCACTTGGGACCTTCATCTTGTTAAACATCTTAAGTTCTGTGGTTTGTACCTTGGGTATTATGTACTTTTTTATTTGCTAATATATTAGGAGTATATCCCAGCATGTACTTTGGGGTCTGAACTACTTCACTCTGGATGATATTTCCAGTTCCATCCATTTGCCAGCAAGGCTCATGTTGTCCTCATACTTAATAGTTTGAATATTATTCCATTGTGTAAATGAACAGAACGATATTTTCTATTTTTATTCTTCTGTTGTGGTACATCAGTTTTCTTCTTAAAGGTCCTCGAAAATAGTAATAATTTAGATGAAACTAATTATTATACATATAATTTCTGTCTGAGCCAAACTATCGCTTTGTATAAAATTACTCCTAGTCTGCTAACTATGTATAAACCAAAATGTTTTATTATAATGATTTCTTATTTGCATAATGACAACTGTGAGTGAAACAATTGAAATCATATATTTCCCCAATGCTTTCCTCATGAAGTAAACTGAAATATACATTAAAAGAGTCAATCTTAGCTTTTCCAGCATTATTAAAAAAGAATTGAATGTTTATAATTAAAATTTTGTATGCTGAAATGTTTAGTCTATGGGGGAGTATGAATCCCATTAAGCGTCTTGCCAAATGCTAGGGTGACAAAAAGGATAAGTTGAATGTAAATTTATGGCAAATTCTGAGTTGTCTGAGTATTGTTACTTCTTTTCTAAAAAATATATTTTCATAGCTAGTACATTTACATAATTAATGTACTAGTAAACAAATAGAAATAATCCAATAATTATACTGGGGGAATTAATGAATAATCAATAAATGAATCACAAGCTAAATTATGATTAAGTCACCTGAAATATTTCTTGCGTTTTCCCAGTTGCTAAAAAGAAAATACAAGGGGCCTATTAGATGTACTGGACTGAGTTTAATAAATGCATTTGAAAATCCTTTTCATTTTCTGTTTTATATTTTCTGACTTAAAATTTACTGCTTTCATATAAATTGATGTGGAGGGCTGGGACCTGTTTGGTATGAGAACAGAGAAGCAAGGTTTTAGTTATCTTTTCTGCTTTTTGACATTTTGTGACCATAGCAATGTGTGAATTAATTGTAATTTTAGATACAACATCGGAAGCATGTTTCTGGAAATTACAAAGCAACATTAGTTCTCTCTTCTGCAATAAATTGACTTAGCCATGTGGGATGATCTTGTATCACTTCTCTAAACTTGTGTTCATTATAGGTAAGGCTTTCCAAATTTGTTTTTATCTAGGGATTCTTCTTTATATTGAAAGAAGACCTTATCCAGTCACCTCTAAAACCTTGAAACTTTTTTATTTAATGCAACTATTGGACATAAGTAGAGATGAAAAATGTTGATTAGAATAAGATTATTCTGGGATGTGATTTTTTAAAATGTGACTTCTCAGGAAAAAGGTATTAATATAGGGGTGGCCATCCATGTTACCATCTTTGGTCCATTTGCTAGATATTGACAAATGTTCATTTTTGGTGTTCTCTCTTTGTTGGATAATAAGGTGGCACTTGGGATAGACAAGAAATTTAGACTTCACAAATATCTAAAATATGTTCTACTTTCAAAGTCAGTTTGTTTGATTCATTCTAGAACTTGCAGCCTATGGTATAGATAATCTGTGGTCCTTTATCCAGTCAGGAAAATTATGAATTAGCCTATACAAGACCATAAATAACATATTTGGGTGACAAGTAATCAGACAGCATTTGAAGATTTTATAAGTCTTGTTGAGTTACAATCAAGGGAGCGAATTAGATAGACTTTTGTGAGTCTCACATACCTATAAATAAAAATATAAAAATATATGGATTAATTTCTAAAATCATCATTTCTCATTGAATTGATCAAATTAAGATCCTTGTGAAAGTCTAATATGGTTAGTAATAAAATTCTCAGAGTTAGATATTACTGCTCTAATAATAAACACTTATGTAATTTTTGATGTATCAGGTGTCTTCTAAGAAACATCATGTGTGTTTTCCAATCAGTTTCAAAATAGTATTAATGTAGGATCACTCCTGTCCTTCTTGTGAGCTGACTGAAAATGTTCCTAACACTTGGATACTTCCTATATTCACGTTTTTGTGATATTCTTCATTGTCTAGATTGTATACTCAGTCTTTAAATTTGACATTTTCCGTATGTTTGATTTGTTCAAGAAAAGTATTTCCAAAGTGATATGTTAATAAGGAGTCTACAAAGAGATACCTTGTATTTTGTAGAGTGGGACCCCTGCCTTAACTGACCACTAGTGGAGCTAGCTCTGGAGGTGTTGGTGTGGTTGAGTCAGCTCCAAGGCACAGCAGCAGGAAAGGTAACCCTGTCTCCGCTAATGGGCATAGGATAAATAGTCTAGCTGGAGCAGGGTTGAAGAGTTCTGCAGGGCCATAGACCATGAGAGGAAACTGGTGAGGTCAAGCTAAAGGCTTGAAGCCCAGGAGACCCTGAAGGGATAGTATGGAGCTTCACTTTCTTTAGGTACCAGGTCCCTGTCACGTAGCTACAGCATTCCCCCACATAGAGAAATGTGTGGCCATCAGTCATGTAAGGGCAATGTCCCAAGCCCTCCACATGTAGATGAGGCATCCCTAATACGCAACTCAGACCAGGACAATAAGAAAAAAAGATGTGACCACAATCAACTAGACTCAAAACAGAGTTCTCCATGCTAATGAGGTACCTAGAGGCCCAGAGGGTGTTGCCAATAAGCTTTCCCTTCCCAGACATTCCTCTCTGCAGAAGGTATTTAATCTCAGGCCTACCCTGAGAAGTGGGTATGGTTTTACGTATCCATTTTCCACCATTACAATAAACTGCTCAGAATCACAGACTGCCTCTTTTCACCAAGATCCACTGTGGGGAGCCATGGAGAAGGCCTTCGCCTATAGACCTGCAGTCTAGTCTCTCATAGAAGGCTTTGTTGAACTCCCAGCTACAACTGCCACCAAGCCAACCACCATCAAATCAAGCCAAGGAATCTCCCCGCTTGGACTATCCAGATTTCCCCCTTTTCCCACCAGCCTCAGGCTAGATGCAGCCTGTGGGCCCCAAGTCCATTCTCTGCTCTTCTGTAACTTCCAGCGGTACTGGATGTCCAAGGGCTGAGAACCCCACAGCCCCTGACTTGTCACAGGCCTTGGGATCCCCTAGCCATCTCCACTTCCTTCCCACATCTCAGATTGTGCTTTCCCACCCCTTGAGTGGTGGTTCTGAAACTTTCCTACAACCCAACCTGCCTGGCAGCAGCATGGGATAAGTGCAATCAAACTCCCTGTGTCCAGCCTCCCCAAGCAGCCATGCCCTGTGGGGGAGTGGAAGTGGGCCCATAACCCTACAAGTTCCACCCTAGTGTTTAATATAACATGGAGCCTGGGCACTGACTAGCTCAGCTACCATCCAAGCCCATTTCCAGGACTCTGAGTTGATCCAACCCAAAATCTATAAATGGTTGGGACCCATGAAAGGGTCAGTCCTGCTTATCCAATCCTGCAAGATCTTCATGACACAGGGCAAGAAAGGATAACTGGGAGGAGTCCTGGTAAGAATCCAATATTGAAGATGTCACAGACACCAGAAGGAGTAAACAAGACCAAATGGATAATGCAATTGAACATTTGCAAGTAAAAATGTATGGACAGAGCGATGTACTGTGGAATACACTTGACAATTCTACAGCTTTCATGGTGATTATTCTATGCTTGTGTGTGTGTGTTTGTGTGTGTGTGGTGTGTGTGTGGTGTGTGTGTGTGTGTATGTTATTGGGGGGAAGTTTCAAAGGTGAAAGACAGATATGAGGAGAAATGGAGATGAGCAGGACTGGGGTGTATAATGTGAACCTCAAAAATGATCAAATAATTTAAAAATATAAGGTTCTAAGACTCACAAAGCCATTTTTCCTTCTATTATTTTCCTGTATTAAAATTGGGTTTCTCACTGGAAGTGTAGTTACCAAGTACTTACCTAGCATGTAGTATATCTCATATTCTTCAGTATGCAAAAACAGTTGCTGGTCTTACATAATAGAGTATGAGAGGTCCTGTGTGAGACACTAGTCGTAAGTTCCTAGTTGAGTGGCACCAGTCCCCAAAGAAGTCTCTTAGCTCATCTATAGCTCACTATATATGCGTAAATGAACACAATGAGAAAAGTCACTAAGCAGAGTCTAATGCAAACTTACTGTGCAAATGTGTGTTGAATTGTTGTTCAATTTAATGACTGTGACAGTTCTCTTAAATCACAATGATTTGTGGATATTTTATTAGATACAAATAACTGATATGAAATTTTGAGTAATAGAAAATGTAGCTCATAGAGGTTCCACAATTTTCTCAGGGTCATAAAGCTCAATAAGTCCAAACCAAGACTATAGTATAAGTCATTATTTGAGGAAGTAGGGGTATGTCATTAGCACTAGAAGTTTTGTACCATAAACCCAGCATTATAAGTGATACCCCCAAAATGTTTTTAATGCTTTTGTGATAGGTCTACACTAAAGATAGATGTTGTGGAAAATACTGGAGCATGTGTGTGTGTGTGTGTGTGTGTGTATGTGAAACAATCCATTCCGTAGAACTGTTTTAAACTGGAAAATGCTATAACATTTAGAAACAGAGAAACCCAAAGCGAAAAGCACTGCACATGCTTTCACAAGCAGTTTTGTTGTGTTGTTGTCAGTTCAGCACTCAGAATATCTGTTCTGAAGGACTTTTTGAGATCCTTTAGAAATATGAATTCTGGACAGCTACTCTTATAGCAATGATAGTGCTAAATTAAAACGACATCCTGAATGCCCATTCACAGAACAACATAAAATAGTATTGCAATACAGAAATGAGAGTGACTAAATGTTACAGAAAAATATTTTATTTTTGCATTTTTAGAATAAAGATTTCATTATTCAGTAGCCAGTTTCTCATTCTAAACTTTGCTTTTTCAATCTTTTCTCTAAAGAGCATTCACATGATTTGTCAAGTTATCATTGGCCTTACTCGTGATACAGTGTCAGAACAACCAAAGAAATGAAAGGAACAAGAATATTTATAAGCTTGGATTAAAACTGACATGAAGACTTTGAAGGGAGCATAGATATGACACAACATGTAGGCATGTGCCACAAGTCACCTGGTGAAAGGAGAAAAAAATGAATGATAGCCAATGAGTACCTTCTTGAGTAAAATGTCTTAATATATACTGGAATCTCCAAAAGCAAAGCCTATACATTTCTTTTGTGCATCAGTCAGCAAAGAAATGAGTATAAATACCTACGTGTACAGACTCACTTGGTTATTCAGTTATTGAAACAGCAAAATCACAACCAAATAAAATAAATAAATAAATACATAAATTTTTTAAAAAATGAAATATACTCAGCACTCAAAGGAAGCTAAGAAGTCCTAGGAGTGGAGAGGTTATCATTTAGTTTCAACAGGAAAAGAAAGAATAAAATCCAAACCAAAACAACCACCTGACACTCAAAAGGCAAAACATGGAATGCCTTTTGTGTTTGCTAATTACTCCAGAACATGAGTCTGCTTTGGAGCTTAGTTGATGTACTTCCCATTGGAGAAAACTGATTTTAGTCTTTCTCAGAAGGAAAGAATTGCGAATAGCTCCTGGTGTAAGGATGAGACTTGTTTTGGCATTTCAGTTTTGTTATATTGTTTTTTGTTTGCTTTTATTTCATTTTGATTTTTTTGTTTGTTTGTTTTTGTCATTCTTTAGAGAGAGGGTGCATCCAGCTGGTTGCATAGGAAGAGAGGAGCATCTGGAGTAGTTAGGAGAAAGAAAAGAATATGATGAGATGGGGAAGGATTGTGGGAGGGGATGACTAGGACAGGTTATAAAGTGAATAAGCAAAAAAGTAAAATTAAAAAAGAAAAAAAAGAAAAAAAAAGAATATGATAAAATATGTAGTATGAAAAATTTTAAGTAATGAGAAGAGAAACAGAAAGAGAGTTGATGATGGCTGCAGAATTTTGTAGGTATTAAGAAGTGAAATTGTAGAAGACTCTCCATGCACATAGTATGTGCTATTTTAAACTCCTGTTAATATTAAGTGTATGAGTAGACTTGATTACCTCTGGTGCTTCTAAATGTTGGATAGTAAACCATGTGGATAGAGACCTAAAAGATAACATTCAAAAATCACTACTGGCCTAAAACTTTTCATCATGCTGGAAAAATAAATTAGTTGAAAAGTAATGGATTTTCTTCAATTTTATGGCAAATTAAAGGATCTTATATTAACCAGCAATGCATTATATAAAATAAATTTAGAGAATGATAAAATTCGAACTCTTACTAATTAAGTTTAATATCCACTTATCAGTGAGTATATACCATGTGTAGTCTTTTGTGACTGAATTACCTCACTCAGGATGATATTTTCTAGATCCATCCATTTGCCTGCGAATTTCATGAAGCCATTGTTTTTTAATAACTGAGTAGTATTCCATTGTGTAAATGTACCACATTTTCTGTATCCATTCCTCTGTTGAGGGACATCTGTGTTGTTTCCAGCTTCTGGCTATTATAAGTATAGCTGTTATGAACATAATGGGGCATGTCTCCTTATTACATGTCATGGACCACATGAAGCTCAAGAGGAAGACCAAAGAGTGAATGTTTCAGTCCTACTTAGTAGGGGGAACAAAATAATCAAGGAAGTATAGGATGGGAGGGACATGGGAGGAACAAAAGTGTGAGAGGGGAGAAAGGTGGAAGAATCAGATATGGGAAGAGATTGAGGAGATGTACATAGGGTCAGGAACTTAACAGAGGTGTGTAGCAATGGAGGATGAGGAACTTGGGGTAGCAACCAGAAAGTCCCAGATGCTAGTAAAGCAAGAACCTCCCAGGTTCCCACGGGGATGACATTAGCTGAAATACCCAAAAGAGGGAGGGAAAACTTGTCAAGACCATATCCAGAGTTAGATGTGGCCCCCTGGAGAAGAGATGGGGCCACCCACTCATCTCTAAAATTTTAATTTCTAAAGGAAATACAGGGACATTAGAATGGAGCAGAGACTTAAGGAAAGGCCATCCAGAGACTTTCCCACCTGGGGTTCCATCCCATATGCAGAAACCAAACCCAGACACTCTTATAGATGCCAAGAGTTCTTGCTGACAGGAGCCTAATTTAGCTGTGTCCTGAGAGGCTCTGCCAGATCCTGACCAATACAGATGCAGATGCTCACAGCCAACCATTGGAATGAGCACAGGGACCCCAGTGGAGGAGTTGAAGTCTGATTCAATGGGAGGGAGGCATTTGGTCCTGTGAGGGCTTAATGCCCCAGTGTAGAGGAATGCTAGGGTGGTGAGGCTGGAGTGGGTAGGTGGGTGGGGGAGCACCCTCACAGAGGCAGGGAGAAGGAGGATGGGATGGAGGGTGGTGGAGGGAAAACCAGGAAGGGAGACAATATTTGAAGTCTAAATAAATAAAATATCCAATTTAGAAAAAGAATGAAAAAATTAAGTTTAAAGGAATTAGATGCTGGGCTGGAGAGAAGACTCAGTGGTTAAGAGTACTTACTGCTCTTCAGAGGGTACAGGTTCAATTCCCAGAATCCTGTGTAGTTCTGGGGATCTGACCCCTCTAGCTCCTGTGGGTGTCTGTATAGAAGTGGTGCACATAAACATTTACTAGCATATATGTGGATGCATACATACACATAAATAAAAACAAATTAATATGGGCAGCACTGGTGGCATACATCTTTAATCCAGCATTTAGGAAGCAGAAGTAGGCAGATAGTTGTGATTTCCATGCCAGGAAAGATACATGGTGAAGACCTCTATGAAAATTAAGAAAAATAAGCTAATAAATAAGTACATCTTGAAAAGAGAAATTAGATCTTTACCATGGAACTTAAACACCTCTCTCTAACACCAATAGAGACTATGCTTTAGTCTAATATGTATGTGGGCAGATTAAAGCTTATTAAAAGAAAGGCAGATAACATCTAAACTTGAGATGAAATAGCTGTCTTGAGTTAAAGTTTTCCTCATATAAAAATGTATTCCTGTATATGTAAAGGCTGGGTGATCATTTGGAAGGGATACTTTAAAATGAGTCAAATCATTGATTAAATGGCTTTGTGAGTGATTTCTTAAGTGTCATCTAGCAAAGAGATTTTGCAATCCTCTATGCTATTCTCTAACAGCTTACAGATTCCTTTATGGATTCAATAACTTTGGTTAATGCTATAATGGCACTGACAAACAGGAGCTCTAGAGTGATTCTCCTGATTGTTTTAATGTTGAGCAGCTTCCAATTTTAATGGTATAAGAAAATTAGTAAGTATATATATGTATTTCAGGGAATGCAGAAGAGGAAGCAGGAAGAGTTTCATGCTCATCCATACTTCATTGTCTGTGGGAAATCTGATAAATGCTTTACCATATAAAGCAGCACAATGCATCATTGCAAATGAATCATTGGACCATATTAAATGAATATTGTATTTAACAAGAGACATGGAAGCAAAGAAGTAATATAAGTGTATAAAGTTTGGGAGGCAAGAAAACACGTGACTTATAGTGTCCAGACTTCACTTATTATTGACAGGAAAAGCAGAACTATAAGTTTTGATTTCTCTTTAAAAGGCTGAATATGTTTCCTTATCATTAATTCTATTTCTCTGCCACATGACTTCTCACCTTTTTTTTTATTCCATCACTATTAATACTTATATTGACTGCTGACCACTCTCTGGGATCCAATTCTGATCTGATAAAACTAGGATGAACATTTTGAAAGTTTTTTTATATGTTGAAAATTAAACTCATATGTGTATATAAGTTATTGTTCATTATTTTAAGCTTTATTATAATCATATATCCCGTAAGTTATCTCTACCCTTCCTTCATGTTTGAATTAGCAATTGCTTACCATAAATTCCTTGTTCTTTACTGATTTTACTTTTGATTTCATCTCCAGTCCTGTGTGTAAGCATCTTACCCACTCTTCAGAAAAGCTAACCAAGGTACTACCTTGCCAACCTAGATGTTTTAAAACTTGTATTCCCCAAGACATATTTCTGCCCCTTAGCTATCATCATTTCTTTCTTTTCCTAACAGCTAAATCATTATTTTAAATTTCTTTTGTGTTAAATATGCTTTTTTTTTTTCTCCTTTTCTTTTACCATTACATTGAATTGTAATAAAATTGGAAATTTTCAGTTACTTTTGACTCACATAAGCAACAATGAAGAAAAGAGAGAGGAAAAAAATAGGGAGGAAAGAAATAAAGAAAGAAAATAAAGTTGGAAAAGAGAGAGAAGGAGAAAAGAAAGGAAAAAAGGAAGTGATATTCTAGTCTTTCTTTTTCAGGTTTGTTTTGGTTCTTCAGATTAAGGCGGAATTCTAATAAAGAAAATATGAATAATAAACCATCATAGGCATTGGAAAGTGTGGAGCAGAATTCTTTCCATTTGTTTCTCTCTGTGTCAGGATACAAACTACTTAAAGGTAATAACCATGTAGCATATGTGATGAACAGATCCCTAAGGAAAATCAGCTCAGCATGGAAGACAAAAAAAGAAGATGCTACTGAGAAATGTCACATAAATGAAAGCTGAAAAGGCCTTGGAAGACGAGTTGAGCAACAGAAGATTGACGATCTGTTTATCCACAGGAATAAAAAAAAACTTAACAGAACATCAAGCCAGCAGATTGCTACCCCTCAAGCTCCAAGCCTCTAGGGCCACAGTTTACTGAAAATTTCTTCCCCTCCCTCCACCTTCAATATAATCAAACCATCCCAGGAATATAGGAAATAATGAATGACTTCCAAAGCTATTAGCAATATATTTAGAACATTCAAGCCTGCAAGGCATAGAAGTAAGAAGATTCTTTTTTAAGTTAAATGTCACTCAGAAAGTTCTTATCACGGATTCTGGATCTGAAAGGCAGTTCTCTGGGTGAACACACCTTTCATTTGGCCATTCAGTCATCTGTTGACTTCTTGGTCTGGGGGTTAATAACACATGATTAAGAAGGAAAAAATCTCCCTTTGAAGGAAATATTGAATTCTGTCAGTCAATCCTTTTACTTCAGGTTAAAGAAACTTCCTCAAAAAAGGGCATACCCTAACCACAGAAGTGTCAATCCCTACAATATTGATTAAGAGCATTGGTTCTAACTTTTAAACTGAGGATCTCCAGTATACCACAAATGGAATTTTGCAGGCAGAAAAGATGCATAGCATGCACATAGGAAAAGGAAACTGTTATACTGAGGTTTTTATGCTCAATGACATTACATGTGTTATAAGATTAGCAAAGATCTTACATGCTTCAAAACAGGACACTTTCAGTGGAGAAAGGGAGACAACCACCCACTCATAAAACCTTTAACCCACAATTTGTCCTGCCTATAAGATGCGCAGGAATAAAGAGGGAACAAAGATAGAGGGAATGACCAACCAATGTCAGGCCCAACTTGAGACATATTCCATGTAAGAGAGTGAATCCCTGACACAGTGATACTCTGTTATGCTTGTGCACAGGGCCTAGCTTAACTCTCTCGTGAGAGGCTTCATCCAGGGCAGATGAAACATATACAGAGACCCACAGCCAACCATCAGGCAGTGGTAAGGGAGTCTTGTGAAAGAGTGGGAACATAGAACTGAGCTAGCCAGAGGCGTCAAGCACACCACAAGAAGAACTACAGAGTCAATTAACCTGGATACATGGAGGATCACAGAGATTGAACCACCAACCAAAAAGTATGCAGGGACTTTACCTAGACCCCCTACACATTGGTAGCAGATGTGCAACTTGGTCTTCTTGTGAGTCCCCTAACAATTGGAGTAGAGACTGTCTCTGACTTGATTGCCTCCTATTGGATCCCCTTCCCCTAACTGGACTGCTCGGTTGAACCTCAGTAGCAGAGGATGTGCTTAGGCCTACTGTGACTGGATATCATAGGGTTGGTACACAGGTAGTACCCAAGGGAGGCTTCCGTTTTCCTATGGGATAGTGGGGGGAGGGATTTGTAAGTATAGGACTGGGAAGAGAGGACAGAGGAGGTGTGAGGTGGATGTAAAGGGAATAAATTATTTAAGTTAAATAAATAGTCATAGTTTTCCCTGATTTCTATCATAGGACTTTTAATCAGAAGATCCCAGGGCCCAGTCTTCATTTTCCAAGAATGAAATAAATTAGTTTCCTAAAAGTTCTAGAAAAGTACCAGGAATTTACCATTCCATAACAGCAACTTTCAAAAGCTTGGTAACAGGTAGTAGCCTAGCTTCTATCTCATTTGAAGCCAGAAAACAAACACATTTTATTTAGTGTACAACCCAATCTACACCAGCACTTTATGTCACACACATACACACACACACACACAAAGATAGAGAAAAAGCATTAGACAATAATAAGCCAAGGATAAATTTATTTTCTTTCTCATTTTTTTCATCCCAAAATCCTAAAGTAAACTGACTCAATAATCTCAAACATTAAACTCAGATGAGAGTTTAAAAAGTTTTGATATAGTATGAATTCTGAAGGTTGATATATTAGATTCATCCTTCTCATATATTGCTGTATAGTACTTATTAACTATCCAGCTAGTAAGGAAAACAATAACAATAATAGATTTGAGATATTTACTAAATATATAAGTTGGACAAGGGATAGAACATGACCGAGACCAAAGAAACCTTTGGCTATTGGGTCTGTGCCTTATGTGGTCAGTAATTAGGCGATTTTTGTCTTTCAGTTTACCCCACTATAAAGTCTATCTGAAGATGCTTTACCGAAGAAAGGTGAATGTAAGCCTTACCAATATTTGTAATATGCTTTTGAGTTCTGAAATGAAAAGCACAAACCATGTACGTACTTGTTCCTTTTGTTTTATAGTATTTGCTTATCTAATGCTGCTGGATTAAACACTAAACATAATGGTCTGTGGAAAGTGTTGAAGAAGAAATGTACCAAGTAATTTTAAAAAATGTTCTATTATAATCAGTGGAATATCTAGAATGCCTTTGGCTGGAGTTTTCATGTGTTGGTTATCCTTAAAGCAATGTAGCTCTGTGTGAATTGAAGGGGGTAATAGCCTTGGGTATCTTCTTGGAGGAGTTGTAGCTTGATGCTTATTTTATAAAAACATCCTATTGATCTCAGAATCCTCCCCATGATGCGTGACTAGCTTTGTCTTTAAAATCACTATATTATTAACCAAGAGCTCAATAGCATTTCAACTAGCCAGAGTCTCAGTCCATTCCACAGTTGCTTACTGTCCAGGATGTAGATGTAAGGGGGATGGGGCAATGCCATATAGTAGATGACAGGGAAAGTCCCAAACAAACTGGGATTTGATTTGTTGCTAGTGCATTTACTAGCTCTGTGCCCTTGGGCAAAGTTTTTAAGCTCTTGATGATTCAATTATCTTATCTGTGAGAGAGGATGAAATCACAGCAAATACCTCACAAAGTTGTTAGAGTGATAAATAAGATAATTCATGTAAATTGTTTAGCAGAATGTCTTCTCTGTATTCTCTATAAAATAAACTTTTGTTGTAGAAAAACAACAGTTAGTATGTGTAAATTATCTTGAAAAGGCTTGGGAACATAGTAAGTATAAAACTGCAAAGTATTCTTCAAGATAAAGTTGAAAGTCCATGAAAAGAAAAACAAACATACACTTTACTTCATTAACACAGAAATTATTGTTTTTAGGAGACTTGCCTTCTCTTTTCCCTAAGTTTTTCCATGCTTCACATAACATACCTTATATGAATTTTTAATCTTTTATCCAGTTGCAGCTTTTCTGCCTGAAAGCTTTTTTTTCCCATTTCAATTCCTCAGTTATTTCCAAATAATGAATAGTTCAAACTGGGTATGATGGCTCATGCTGGTATTCTGTTATCTGGACAGTTGGAACTGCTATAAGTTCAAGGTATGCTAAAGCTACATGGTAAATTTCTGACCAGTCTAGGCTATAGAATCAGAACATGTCTCAAAGTATTCCAGAAGAAGAACATTGGCAATAATGAGGGCAGAGGAAGAGGTAGAGAAGGAGAAGGAAGAAGGGAAAGGAGAGAAAGAAGAGAAAAGAAAGAAGACTATGATGACAATGATGATGACGAGGATGACAATGACTTAGGAGAAATTTTACTAAAATCTTGAAAACATTTTACTTTTTCTCATTTTAGCATTAATTTGGTTACATAAATCATCCACTTGGAATGCCAACAATAAATTATTTTCCTTTCCTTAGCATTGTATCATCTTCAACTTTCTAAACCTTGATCTTAAAATTCAATCCTTTCAGGAAAAATGTCTTTGTTGGACAATACAGCCTGTGAGTTAAGTATTCAGATTCTTCACTGGGAATTTCTTTGCTTTCAATACTAATGCAAGTCCAGTAATCTATCATCATTACCTAAGATAATTGTTTGCAGCATCATGGTGCTATCCCATTTTTTTATTTTCTCTTTTAAGGCAATATTCATTAAAGTAAAGGTTTAAACTATCAAAACTATCCTTTTATTATTTTTAACCACTGTCTTGCCTATACAACACTATTTTATCTTCTTAAAATGACACAGACACTGATATTTGTAAACTTACATACTAACAATTCTGTTTATACTGTTTTATTAAAATTGTATTGGAAACATTTTAAAAGGGAAATACTAGTCAATAGGTGAGAAAGAGGTTTGCAAAATATATTAAATTTTAGAGATAAATAATGTCTGATACATTTTTTTGTTTTTAATACTTTATATTCTGTTTTTTCTACTCCAGCATACATTATGATACCTTGTTTATATAGTAGGTAAAAAAAAAATGGAGGATTAGCTATAAACAGATAAAGGAAATAATTTGGCAGTATGTGACGGGTAGGTAATAAGATAAGTTTAAGACAGCTCTAATTGTGAGTTAGTAAAACCAAATATATGAAACTACTGGGTACTTATATCTATACTTAAATCTATGAATATAGAATGATGCAACAAGATTTTAAAAATAAGTTTGTTGCAGAACAATTTTCATTTATGTTGTGTAAATTTGAAGTAATTTGTGACAATAAGGTTAACACCTACTAAGATGCTAAAAATGAGAGCTTTGATTTCAAGATAGAAGGATATATTTGCATATTTATCATACTAAGATTGAATGAGATTATGCATCCAGGAAAAAGTGTGTGTCATACTCCATAATTTATTGCATTAATATATGTATTCTTTTGGGAATGACAGTCCTCAATTAAAGGAAGTATTATATCTGGAAATTTAAATTTCTACCCCCAATATCCCAATTAATCTGAATTTTGTCCCTTCAGATATGAGCCAAGAAAATCCATTTAAGTAAAATTAATTTGCCTAAATTTTACCTATTTATTCTTTGTATAATTATTAAATATGCTATTATCTATAATAATAATACATATATATTGAGTGATATGATGATAATAGCATGGACATTATAAAAATATCACTTTATTATGCTATAAAAGTAGCTCATCATACAAGACCAATATAGATTATTTTTGAATCTAGCATTCACATATTATAAGTGAATTCAATCTGAAAGAGAAATTCCACCTTTGTTTTGATGAGGTAGATCACCTCCTCTAGCTTCCCAAAATTTATAAACCAGTTACAAAACTAAAAAATGTTATCCCTCCTAATGCTACTTTTCACTTGTTGTGTGACAGTCTTTAGTTTTAAGAAGAAGCTATATTGAAAACTGAAATAAAATAATTTTATTTTTAAATTTAGAGGGCACATATGTGTTTTCTTATTTTTTATTGGAAAAATTAGTTGCAAGAGAAATATCATTTGATAATAGATAAATCTTAAAACAATAATAAAAATAAAACATTGTAGTAGATATTTAATTTAAGATGACCCCTTACAGTTTATTTATAGATTTTCAAGATAAATAGGACCAGAAATGCAAAAAATACAGCTTTATATCTATAATACATAAGAATATTTGTAGATATATGAAATGAAAAATATTCAAATACCTTGCACAGCTCACAATATGCTACCTTAGCTAGTAATTCTTCACAATGGAGATTTATATGTAGTATTATAACAATATAGAAAACTATGAGTAGTACCAATATCTTCAAATATAATTCTTATTTTGCAATTTTTTCAAACTAATATTAAAGTCTTTATCATGGTGTGTCTTAGTTGTTTTCTTTTTATTGCTTGATAAGACACTATGATCAAGGCAGCTAACAGAAGAAATCATTTATTGACAGCTTCTAGTTTCAAAGGATGACTCTATGACTATCATGTCAGGGAACATGGCATGAGACAGGCAGTCCTGGAGCTAGAGATGTACCTAAGATTCTACACTCTTATCCATGTATAGGGATCAGAGAGACTGCAGCAATAATAATGATGTAAAGATTTGACATCTTTAAAGTCCATCCCTCCCTTCTGACACACCTCTTTCAACAAAGCCATATATCTTCTACCTAAGTCCACAATCTAATATGTGTTTTTTCAAAAGATACTGTTATTTCCCATAGAACTCTTTATAATATACTTTACCATTCTACATTATGCTTGATTGTTATCTAAGTTTTCTTTATTCTGCTGTAGTAAAATATATAGTGTTTTACTCTAGATTCAGAAAAAATTATTCATATATATATATATAATGATGTATGTTTGACATCATATTTAAACCACCACATACAGATCAATTTACAACAAGTATTTTTTTTCAGATCAATGCCCTGCTCTGGAAAAATATTCTGTTATTGTTTTGTGACATTGATATCTCATTCCTCTCTGAATTAGAGGAGCAGTCGATCTCTTCTAGAGAACTAGTCTCAATGTAAGCATGGTTAATGGCCTTTGAAAAATTTCACTCATTTATTAAGTCAATAAATACTTAATGATCACTGGTGATGTTTTAAAGTACATTTTGAGTAAACGACCCAACTCTAATGAAATTCAAAATGTGCTCGGGGTTTTATAAACGGTACAAATAAGATGCTATTGAAGTACGGAGAAGAATAGTGATTACATTAGGAAGGTACTTCATTGAGAATAAATTTTGAGCTTACTACAAAATTTCTATAGAAGAAAATGTAATAGCATTAGAAACGGTTATTTCTGTTTGAATGAATTAAAATTTAGATCCTGTAAAAGGTAGAATAGACAGTCATAAACCCAAAATAAGAACTATGTCCACAGTGCATTCCACTGAGGACACTTTGGAGGTTGATTGCTGCAATGTCAGTCTGTACCAGTATTACCGCAATGGAACCTAGATCATTGGGAAAATAAAATAGGATTCAGAGGGGTATTCAGGACAAAAGAACTCGTGTTTACCAAAATTACTATCTTTTCTCCATAAAACTCTTTATAATTTAGTTTACTTTCCTGCAGTATGTTAGATGGTTAAATATGTTGTTTTTTCAGTACCTAAAATTTACTTTTGATATAGTCTAGACATAGGTAAGAGATAGTATCTACATTGCTAACACTCTGAAATCCAAATGAATAACAAATTATTGCCACCTAGGAAAGCCAAGATTTCTTTAATTTTCTTATTATATTGTTTAAAGATTGTTTTGCTCAAGCATAACTTATTATATTTATTTGTTTATTATTATGTATCAACTAGACAAAATAATTTTGGAGCTGAACCCATTACTTTGTAGAATAATTTCCATAAGGAAGGGATATATAGATATTCTAAGCAAGAAGAAATATTTTAAAATGACATTGGAGGTCTTAATATTTCATTCCAGAGGTCCTGAGTTCAATTCCCAGCAACCATTGGTGGCTCACAACCATCTGTAGTGTGTCTGGTGTCCTCTACTGGTGTGGTTTGAAAGCTATAGTGTACTCATACAAATAAAATAAATTTTAAAAATAAAATAAAAGAAGAATAAAACAATCAAGCAGCACACTTTCTAATTCTATGGCTCCTAAATAAATCTGTATTCACCTTTCTTCTCAACAGCACATCAAATTTGTTTTCCTTTCTCTTCCTGTCTCATCAATAAATGCTCTTTACTTAGTGAAATAGAACTTTGTCATTCCATAGAGTTCTTAAGAGTGTTTAAGGATTCTTAATTTAGAATTTTGGAGATGTTATGTTTGGCTGTAAATAATTTAACAATTCGCTCTACCTTTTAATTTATCATTCAGTTACAGTCAGTCTACAAGATGGAAAAATCAAAACTTAATTAAGGATTTCTTAGATGAAACACAAGTAAGTGGACTTCTGATCTTGAATAATTTTTGTTTATGAAGAACAGGTTCTGTTAACAAATTAAAACTGAACAACAGTTGTATGGAATTTCTAATGGTAAAAGCATTCAGTGATTGAACAGCTTGCTATGTATTCTCTAAGTTGTAATATTCCATTCTGTGCATTCAGTATCACTAAGCAACTGTTATTTATTTTACACTTCAGTTCAAATATGCTTCCCAAACCTCTTCCACTCTTTACCTGTTAAATGCTTTGTTTAACTTAGTGCTTTGTGCTTATCAACTATGAATGACTCATTCCAGTACTGGATGTTACCTATGGTCCCAAAGGGGTGCTTTTAAATCCATTTCTCTTTTTCCTTATATTGTATATTCAAGTTCTACTAAAGGGCTATACTCATTTGATTATTTAAGTTGTGAAGCTAAAGTATAATATTATCCTTCTTCATTAAACAGGAGAGATCATAATAAGCTTATTTAATTGGTAAGCTCATTGGCTGTGACAATCCCAAACAAAGTAAACTTTATTATTTTTTGGACTCAATGAATAATATAGAGAAGTAAAGAACATTAATGTTTAGAAATATAAAATATGGCAATATAAGAGTAAAGAGATAAGAAGGTTTTAATATTGTCTCAGTCCCTTTGGACTGGTAAAGCAAACTATATTGCCAGGGGAAGAGAAATATAAAACAAGAACTTCATAAAAATAAGCTATAACTATTCAAAATTAGCTAGTATGGAAATACTTGCTTTTACTTGATTATAATCTAAAACAATCAAGAGGCAATAGTTCTATTGGTAGTACCCAATTCCAAACATTATTGATAGTAGTGTCAAGCAGTGTTAGCTCTGCCCACTGATGTCAATAATTATATTTTCCTTGGCACAACTACCTATCCTGTTTTGTGGTGGTTCCCCAGTGGCTATTATTGAAATGTAGCACTCTATTACTATCTTTCAACTAATCAAATTGGTTTGTTTATTTACTAAAGAGAAGCTATTACAAAACTATATTTAATACTCTTCCTGGACAAAAATGGTCTTAGTAAAGACACTGTAATTAATTAAAGGCCTGTTTTTTCAAAGTTTCCCTTTTGTGTTTTTCACAAATTTAAATCATTCCAAATATGCCTTATCTTATCATTTAGATTTTTAATTTTGCTTCCTATCGGGGGATAGGAATGAAATAGAAAGGGCAGTAGAGAGGTAACCACGGGCCTTAAGGGAGACCACATGAAGAGAAAACTTGTTCTTGGTGCATGCTACAAAAGAAGAAACATAAAGACCAATCAGCTCCCAAAACCCTTCGATCTACAAGCATACTTCCTGTAAAATGCTAGTCAGTAGTATAACAATGCATCTGAGAGTAAACAACTTGGGTTGAATAAAACGGGGCCCACATATTTTCATGTTTGCAACCCTTTGTCACCAGGGAGTGAAATTCTTTTGGGAAAGGATAGAAAAATCTCAAATTTTAGCATCATAGAAGGAAGTTTAACAGTGAACAGGCTCTCTTAGTCTCAATCTCTCCCTTTCCTCCCTCTCTCTGTTTTCTTCCCCCTCCCTCTCCCCTTTTCACTCTCTTTTGTCTCTCGGGTCTGTCTGTCTCTGTCTCTGTCTCTCTTTCTCTTTCTCTCATTCCTCTCCTCTTGTTCTGTACTGAGATACTTCTCTAGAACCATGTCGCCTGTGTTACCTCTGTCATAAAATTTAAAAGCTAACCCTTTGACACTGTAAGCACACCTCAATTACTTTTTTCTCTTACGAGTTCCTTTGGTCATAGTTGTTTCACAGAAAGAACATGACAACAATTACAACCAATATGTTTTTGACTTAAAAAACCTGCTCCATGAGATGGAAGTCAACCCAACACTGCTTGGTGACCACGAACCTGAGTCTAGTTAGCCCAGCACTCTTGCAAAAAATACCAAATACTAATTCTAGTTAAAGGACATATCAATAAAAAGACTTTTTGATGATATCATCTATACTCAAGATCAATCCTTGCACAGCCATCATCAAGAACTTTTCTTGCAGCAGATGGAACAAATAAAAAAGGGACCCACAGCCGACATCATACAAGAGTGGGGAGGCTTGAACACCACCTTAAGGGGATGACTCATCAAACCCTTCCCCAGGGTTTTAAAAAACCCCGAAAAAGAGGAGGCAGAAAGATGTAGCATCAAAGTTGGAACAACACACAAAGGGGGGAACTCAAAAGACGAGGGCAATATCACCAGCTTGAATGGGTTTGCATGGGCCATCCAAAGGTCTGGAGCAAAAAGGGAGAAGTGAACACAATCCCCCTTTCCCTAACCCAGATCCGTTTACATTTTGATAACCCTTGAAAACCCGAAATTAATTCCTCTAAAACTCTCCAAAGAAACAAACTATTCTTTTTTTTTTTTGCAATTACAAAATGAATTTAATTATAATGCTGTTTAAAATTTCGATACATAGCTTTAAATAAAATTTCAAAAAAGCATCACATGTTTAGTCTGTTTAAAAACTGAACATTAACTTAATATTTCTAAGTAGATGGTATAAAAAAAAACAACCAAAAATATTAAGTAATAATAAAATTCACATAAAAAAATAGTGCTATATTTCCCCCCCAAAGCAGTTTCTTTGCTTTTTTTCCCTTTCTTATGACTAAAAATTTAATTACAGACAATTTAAAGTGGAGGATATATTTATTTGCTACCCATACAGGTTCCCAAACAATGGTTGCCAATGCCCCCCCCCCCCTTGGGAAACAAAGTAACAATATTCAGCCCCTAGACAAGAGTGAATATCTATTTGTTTTTGGCTTGATTTTGGGTTCACTCATGTACATTTAATCCTATCCAAGGAAGAGCCCCCCCTCTGATGGGGGTCCTTTTCCAACCAATTAACCATAAAGGTAAACCACCTGAAGTACTCACAGAACAAGCTCATCTGGGAAACCCTTCTTTTAGCCCCCTTTCCCAAATGGACTGCTAAATTACAATAGTTGAAAGTTAAAACTACATCTCATCATAAATTTCCTATCACATTTGCATTTATTAATGGTATTTTTTTTTTTATTTGGGTGCTTGGTTTATTTTTAAGATACAACTCAGAAACAATGATGGAGGGACTTAAGAGATTAAATGGGGAAATTTTTATGGCAAGTCCCAAAAACCTCTGGCAGGATCCCCTTCTCCCGTATTTCCCTGTGCCCCCAACCTGGAAGCTTCTGACCCCGGCTCATGAGTTTTTTTTGTTTTTTTTTTTTTTTTGGGTTTTTTAAACTTTGTACGGGGATTTTTTTTTTTCCCCTTAACCTAATATTTTTTTTTACATGCTTAAAATTAATTTTTCTTTTCTTTTCTTTTCTTTTTTTTTGAAATTTTTACTTATTTACAAAAGGGTTTTTATAAACACAAAAAGGCAGGATGGGGGGAAAGAATGGCACCGGAGCATAGTATCCAGGGAATACAGAACCTTTCAGAAAAGGTTCAGCGGTGTAGTCGGGGGACAGGTCACTAGGGACTCTACCTGTTATTCACTGTCCTTATCTAATTTTACGGGGTCACGGAGGCTGCCTATTATAAACCTAGACAACCGGGCTGTAAATTTCCCCACAGATCTCCCTTTTTTTACAATACATAGCCTTCTTTTTCATTTTTTCCACAGAGACTCAAGACTTTGTGTTACATCATTATGACGGGCTTATTGCTGATTTAGGCCTATGGCTGATTTTAGGCCTTTAGGGTATATGCAGGGCTGCTCCGACATCCCTCCCTTCCTAGTATAGAAAGGCCTTGACAATTCTATTCTGTGATACAGGAAGATGCCTGACCGCAAAAGAAGGGGACCTTGTTAATGCTCCTGTACTCCTGTCTTGTCCATGAGCATGAGCCATACCCAAACCCAATGTTTTTTCCTGGAGAGGGATACTTTTTGACACACCCCTAGCAGTCAGCTTATCCCTCAGGGAAGCAAAAATTTTTTTTTATTATATTCCCTTCATTTGCTTCGAGCCTAACAAGAATTCAGATCGCAGTCCAAGTAGTTCTGAGCTCTCCTCGCTTTGGTCTAGGGACAGAATCCCTCTTTTAGTTGGTGGAGATGTTTGAGAACACCGAAAAATTAACAACCTCTTTGAGTCCTCATGGTCCTCCATACTCACTTAAATACGTAATCTGAATGGTTTGCTACCAAATTATCTAGTTGTTGTCAAAATGAAGTTAGACAGCCTTTTTAAGCCCAGGCCAAAAAAAATCAGCAAAAATAACCTAATTAATGTCCAAAGGGGAATGGGGTTGACAACCATGGAGAGTTGAAAAACAGTCCCTTGTACAGTCATCTTTCTCTCTTTTTTCCCTGTCTTCCCCTGGGACTTCTCTATTTTTCATGTTCTCTTTAACCATTCCTTCATTCATGTAAGACAATGGTATTTTAGGGCTTTTATAGTCATAGAACCTGTACACAGCCCTTTTCTATTGTAGAATAGAAAATCAATCCAATAAAGTCCTTGCAATTTTGGAGATCATTTCAGACATCGAAATGAGGGTTTTCTTCAGATTAGTGATTCAATCTCTAGCTTTTGGTGTCCTTGTAAATTGGGCCCAAACAAAGTCTCATAGTATAAGTCTGGAGCCACATCGGGTTAGAACTTCTACCAGCAACATCCACGGGTGTTTCCATTTTACCTGGAAAGGAAAAAAGAAGGAACTCTCAGGGAGATTTTCTTGCCGGAGGTAAAAATAATTGTTGTCACTTTTTTATAGTTGGGCCTGGCTTTGTGGGTATCATTTATTTCATTTAAACTTTTGGCAGCCTTTTAGCTTTTGCCTCTGTGGCAATCAAACGGGCTATCATCCTCAGCCCCATATGAGAACTGGTCCAGGCCATTCCATTTTAAGGGAAAAGAGGACCTTCCACATACTAGGGGCATAGTCTTTAGTGTCTCAGTGATCCAGAGTGCAGTCACCAGCGACCTCGATGACTTAAATTTTTAAAGAATTTTAAAAGTAAACAAACAGATGGAAAGTTTTTTAAAGAGACTCCTTCTGGGGAAAACAGTTCCCCCTCTTTTATCTTAAAAAATACGTTTTCAGAGTTCTTAAAATCTGGCAAATCCCCAAGCAGCCGTTTATTCCACACTAAAGAGAGTCATAAAATACTATTTAAAGAAAAAAATAAATCTACATTAATAATATCTTTTATCAAGGAATGTTATAGAATAAGCCAAAAACCCTAAATCATCTTTAAGTAAATAAATTAATAATACTTCTTCTACTGTTTGCAAAATTGCCCCTTTCTTTTGTCAATTGGGTTTTGGAGGGAAATTAGGATTTACATCTTTTCTCAAGAATATTAAACAAACTAAAATTCTGTTGTGGAGAGCTTAAAAATAAGATCTTAGCCAAATAGCATCTCCTAAACTTTTTGAAAATAATTTGAAACAGTTAAACTATCATTTTTTTTTGTCATACCCATTTTTTATTGGATATTTAGCATATTTACCTTTCAATCTTATTTTCCTCTCCCATTCCCTCTCTAACCCCCTTACCCATACCCCTTCCTCCTAATCTTATAAGGGAGGCACCAAACACCCCCAAACCTATCTCCCTGCTCCAGATTCTCCAACACTAGGAATCCAAATTTTTGAGGACCAAGGTCCTCCAATTCCACTGATTCTGACAAGGTCACCCTCAATTACCTGTTTTCACCTGGAGGTTTAGACCCCGGGGAAAGCTCTAGTTGAAATCTTTGATACTCGTTCTAAAAAGACAAAAGCACCCACTCTTTGGTCGTCCTCCCCTTTTTCCTGATTTTCATAGGTCTCTGCATTGCATCTTAGGTATTGTGTGCTTTGGGCTAATATCCGCTTATCAATGGAGCATCCCATGTTGTTCTTTTGTGATTGGGTCCATCTCACTCAGAATATTTTTCTAGCTCCATCTTTTAACCTAAGAATTTCATGAACTCATTGTTTTTAATAGCTGATAGTACTCCTTTTGTGAAAATTTAAACCACATTTCTGTATCCATCTTCTGTTGAAGGACATCTGGGTTTCTTTCCAGCTTCTGTCAAAAAAAAAAATAAGGCCGCCAGAACATAGTGAGCATGGGGCCCTGTTGTATGTTAAAATATCTTGGGTATATGCCCAGGAGTGAAAGCGGGGTCCTCAGGTAGCACTAGGTTCAATTTGTCTGAGGTACCTCCAGACTGGTTTTTCCCCATAGGGGGTTGTATCACTTAAAATTCCCCCCAAACAATGGAGGAATGTTCCTCTTTCCATTTTTGTCAGCTTACATCCCCACTTAGGAATGTTCCTTTCTAAATCCCTACAAGGTTGCTTCCCTTGTTGTCTTTCTTTGATTGTATGTAAAATTTCTCAGTGTTGTTTTCATGACTTTTTCCCTAATACTGGGATCTAAACACTTCTTTAGATGCTTCTCAACATTCGGGAAACAAACTATTCTTAAAGTAGGCCAATCCTATTGTATATGGCCTGTTATAATGCATTTTTAAAGGTTTACTTGTCAGGATTATTTGTCTTGTAGCAACAGCTGTTTTCTGTTGTTCTATATTTTTATCCTACATGTTCTTCAGTATATATTGATTTTCTACCAGATTCTGTGTTTTTAAGGATCGCCTAAGGGTTTTGAACAAGTGGATTTTTGGGTTTCTGTGCTTTTTTTCAGGTTTCTTTAGCTTCAGTTTGTTTTGTTCCTATTCTTGATGTGTTTTCACCATGCCATTTTTCATTTTATTACCTTTTAAATTTTATGGCATAGTTAGGAAATGGTTTGTATGAAAAATGATGAGTAATTAAAACATATGGCTATTATTAATAACAGAGGTTATAGTATAAAGTAGTTTTATATTTATTGCCCACTTGAAAAACTTTCACTTTAGTCAGGCCCTTTACTTGGCTTATCTCTTTTAAACGATAACTTTTAAAAATAGGATTATCATTTCATTTTTAGATAAGGAAGCTGTAGTCACAAGAAGTTACAGAAAGTTAAGAACTAAGTAGAGAAAAGAAGAAAATTTTTGATACTAAACTCTCACTTTTATGAACTTTTCTACCTTAAAATTAGCATAGTTTTTTCACTTACAGTGCTTATTACATATGTCTAATAGACATCATTTACAAAGAAAATTTATGGAAGAATGAAAGATTAAAGGAAAGTGAAAGGAAGCCATCAATTTTTGTCTGCGTTCCCAGCACTATTGCTTTATATATTTATTTTATCTTCATAACAACCCAGAGTACATTCTTTATCTTATCTTATCTATCTATCTATCTATCTAACTATCTATCTAACATTCATCACTAATCATTCTCTCATGACCATTATAGGAAACAGAATTTTCAGAGAGATTTAATTAAATTGTTCTAAGAACACAGAGTAGCAAGTATTCAAACAGAACACAAATTCTACCTGAAAAATAAGAATACTTGATTGTTAGTCTCTTCAAAAATATTTTTAAACAAGAAAAACAAGTATATACAGGTAAAAAGATTTTCTATTTTCAACTTTCTTATTAGGTTTTTGGTTATTTGTTTTTGGTGGTGGATGAGTGAGTACAAATATATTGACAAGGAAGTATAAAAATCCGATGGAAAGCTCATAGTTTCCTAATGTCTATTTAATTAATGCAGGAGTTCATTTGGGATATATAGTTTAGTTGATTCTGATATGTGGTGTTGATCTAGCTATTTTAATCTTAATTGGAGGTTTACTATCCACCTTTGATCATTCAGTTCCTAAATAAAGACACCGAAATTTTTTTTATTAATAATAAGCTTCAAATCAGCACTAAACTGGGCAAATATCTAACTGTCATACTGTTATGTCTACTTCCTATCAATAATCCTGAGTTTCATAACTTGCTATTTTCCATGTGGGCTGATCTTAACTCCAATTGCCAGACTCATGCCTATGTTTTCATAACTCACCTACCTCATGGCATCTCTCCTGTCTCCCCTTCTTCCCTCTCTCCCTTGTAGTCTCTCCCCAGAACCCGAAACCCTAGAAACCCAATCCTCCTCACCACTCCATCTCTTCTTCTTCCCTGATACTGGGTATAGGAGTCTTTATTCATTATCAGGCAAACTTTGGGGGCAAGGTTACATAGCATCTTTTAGGTACATGCAGGCGCTCTCCATCCCTGGGGTCAACCAGACCTTGGGGAACAGTATTTAGCATTACAATACACAACAAAAGATCAACCACAGCGTGTGATGCTTTGTAAGATTTTTAATAGTAAAGTTAGTTAAAATATTTTTTCATTTTCAGTCTTCTTTCTTGGGAATTAGTCTAGGTTGCCAACTGCATACATTTTCTTGTTTTTCTGTTAATGAGTAAGTCAAGAAAAAAAAAAGATGGAAAGAATAAAGGCAGAAGGGAAGGAGAAATAATGAGATTAAAATTAAAGAAAAATATATAGTAATATGAAATCATACCAATCATGATCTCACTAAAACCATGAGACCTTCTGTTTTGATAATGTTATACACACTTCATGATTATTTTTATTTCACAGACTTAATTTCTTTCTAAGATTGACATTAATTTCATAATTTAGCTGGTTATATCTTCTTTGACAAAACATCTCTGGTCACTGAGAAATCAAACCATTAGAGGAGCACAATGTTGTATTTATAGAGATTGATTGGAGTATTTTCCTCCATGCTTCAATTTCTTACTTAGCATTTACTTCAACTACTGTGGTTTTTATCCTCTATAGTAACCTTGTTGGATTCCCTGTCTTTTGAAAATGACTTTTATTGCAGTTTCTCCTTGTTTATTATAAAACTAAAATAGTACTTCAGAATATCCCCTTCATACTCCCCAATTTTGTCTACTCCCTTTTTATAGCTAGGATTTAACATATTTTACTTTTCTATTATTGCTGCAAAAAAGGGGAAAGGGTAAATTTTGAGGGCATAAAAAAGGAATGTGTATAAAACAATTTTAAAATGCTAAGGAAAGGAAAGGGCATGGGAGGGCAATAAAGAGCCAGCAGTAGATAAATTAAATAGGGGACCTAGAATTGCCAAAACAGTTGCTTGGTCATTTTTTCTGCAAAAGGGATCTATGAAAAACCATGCTTCAATACATATTTTAACTAAACTTTTTTTTTTTTCAATGTGCTTGGGAAATTAGGGGTTGTGAATCTTGCCAATAATCAGAAACTTATTCACTTTTCCCTTCCTATTATTGATAAGTGTGCTATCCAAGAACTCTAGGAAACAACTATTTGTTACAAAAAAAATTTTGACGGGATATCAGCTTTATGATTAAAAATACTTTGGTGTTTAAATTTCTAAGTAATTTTTCAAAATAGAAAAAAACCCCTTGGGAAGGTGGGTTAAATAACATCTTTTCTTCAATTTGATAAATTTGATCACATTGATGCATTTAAAACAAAAAATACCAGAGAAAGTTATAAGAAACAGGGTCAAAAAAATTTGTGAGATGTTGCAACTAAGATAAAGGGAAAAGGGATTAAATATTTAGAGAGCTTTATATTTCTTTAAAAAATATTTTGAGGAGGAGAAATATCAATTACTAACATTTAATCAAACATTGGATTACCAATTATATGCTGGCAGCTCTTTTTTGATATTTCTTCATTTGAAGCCCATATTTCATAAAGAAATTTACATAAATAAATAATAGTAATGCAAAATAATGTCAATTCATGTAACTGAAAAAAAAAAATAAAGCTAGTTTAAAAGGACAACAGCACAATTAATTGAAGAAAAGGGAGGGTGAATTATTTGGGACGGGTTCAAAATTTTGTTGCCCAAAATTTTTGAAAACCCCTTTACTTAAAATAGTTCTACCATATGTTTATGAGACCCCCAAAAGGAAATATATCATTTTTTCATACCCTCAAAAGTTTGTTTCTCCCTCCCCCAGTTGGGCAAACAACTACAAATAGTTACGGAGTATGGGTTGGGTCCTAGGAAGAATTTCCCTCATTTAGAATGGCTTGTATACACACATATTATCTTGTATACAACACATTGGTAAAACCCCCCTTTTTTTTTTTCCCATTTAATGAACTATTAAGTCTCAAAACTGGTACATCAACATCCCAAAAGTGCCCAATTTAAAATTTTTTTTTGCATAAATTAAATATTAAATTTAAATTGATTATATGGTATTTTTCTATTTTTTTAAACCCCCCCTTTCCCTTTCCCTTTCCCTTTCCCTTTCCCTTTCCCCTTCCCTTTCCCTTTCCCCTCCCCCTTTCCCCCTCCTTCCATGCTCCTTCCTTTTATCCTTTCGGGCCTGTTTTTTTTCATTTTTCCCCCCCCTGTCCCCCCCCTTTCTCCTCCCCTTCTTGTTTTTTCTTGTTTTTATCCTGTTGCTGTTCCTCCCCTCCTCCTCCTCCTCCTCCCCCCTCCTCCCTCTTCCTCCTCCTCCTCCCTCCTCCTCCTCCCCTCCTCCCCTCTCCCCTCCTCCTCCTTTCCCCTCCTCCTCCCCCCTCTTCACTATTTCCAGGTATTCCAGCCTTGAACAATTAGTATATGAGGTGACCTTAAGTTTTCAATTCCTCTTTCACATCTTGAGAAATTGGGTGACTATCCCCAACTTTCCCTGTTGAGGGGGGACTGAATACAATTTTTTGTTCATGTTATACGAGCACTCCCCGATGGAGATAACTCTCTAATTATTAATTCTAATTTAATAGTTTTTTTAGGAATTACCATACTCTTTTCCATATTGAGGGAAACCCAACTTGATTTCTTATGAATGGATTTCAAGAGTTACTTTCCCCTCCATTTTGGGCTCAGCATTTTATTGTCTTGATGTTCCCGATGATGGGTTATTTTAACATTATATTATGATTAATATTGTGAAGCATGTTTTTTTTGTGTAGTATTTGCCATTTGCATGTGTGTTTAGGGGAAAATAAAAATTACTGAGACAGAAACACTTTATAAAGCTTGAAAGGGATTAAAAAAAATTTTAAAAAGTGCCCGGGTGTCTTCCTTTTTTTTTTCCCATATTCAGCAATTTAACAATATATTTTTTGGGGAAGGGGGTTTATTTGTTGAACTTTAAAGAGATCTAAATATCAAGTTTTAAACCATAATTTTTAAAACTTTCTCTTTTTTGTCTTTTTTATTATTTTTACAACTACAAAATTTTAAACCCCCCCCCCCCCCTTGTTCACCTCCAATGTTTCCAATTTCCAACCTTCTCCTGCCCCCCCTGTTCCATGGAGATGTTTCCACTACACAAACCTCTAAACCCCTGGGCCCCTCCAGTCCCTTGAAGGCTAGGTACTCTTCTTTTACTGAAACCCAGACCCAGCTCTGTTGTATTTGTGTTGAGGGCCTCTTTATCAGCGTGTTTTCCTGGTTTTTGGTGGTCCAGTTTTTTGGGGAATCTCGGGGTCCGGGTTATTGGACTGCTGTCCTCCTACGGGGTCATCCTCCCCTCCCCCTTTTTCCATTTTTCCCTAATTCAGCACGGGGTCAGCATTCTGTCCTTTGGGTTTTGGGTCAATATCTGATCTGACTCTTTCCGTTTCATGTGGGTCTCGAGTTGGCCATGATATTTCATTTTTTTATGAGTGCTCCTTTGGCCCAGTATTGTGTCGGGCCTGGGCCCTCCCTGGAGCTGGACCCACTTAGGTGCCCCCTGGCCCTTTTCTTTCCTAGGCTCCTCTCCATTTCCTTTCCCTGAAATTTTTTTCCCGAGAGGAAAAATTATGGTTCAGAGTTTTTGACATGTTGGAATGGGCACACCCCTCACTTGATGCCCTGTCTTTTTCTGCTGAAGGTGCTCTACAAGTTCCCTTTGCCCTTCTGACAGGCATTTCACATCTAAGATCCTTACCTTTTAGGGTCTGATAGTCTCTCAGCTCTCCCAGGTCCTCTGTTGTAGCTCTGGAGACTGCCCCCAACCTCCACTCCTGAGTTGCCAGTTTTCCCATTCTTTCGACTGGTCCTCCAGAGCTTCAGTCCTTCTTCCCCCCTCACCCATTGCCCTAGCAGTTCCACTCTCCCCCACTCAGCTCCCATCCCACTTTCCCTCCTCATGTCCCTTGCCACCTCCCCAATTGTGAGTCCTTTCTTTCTCCTCCCAAGTGGGACCTGAGGCATCCTTACATAGGCTCTTCAGCATGTTGATTAGACCTATTGAGTTCTGTATCTTATCTTGGTATTCTGTACTCTTTTAGCTAATATCCACTAATTATAGTCTATACCATGCATGTCCTTTTGGCTAAGTTTGCCTCACTCAGAAGATATTGTTCTAGTACCATTATATTTGCCTGCAAATTTAGGATGGCCTGGTGTCTTAATAGTTGATAATATTCCCATTGTGTAAATTAACCACATTTTTCCTGTAATCCCAACTCTTCTGTCCTTGGACATCTGGTTGTTCCAGCTTCATGGCTATCACAGAAAAAGAACCTAGTAACATAGAGAAAACACTTGCCCCCTGTGGCATGGTGGGCATCTTATGTCTTTTTTTAAGAAATGTCAGCTATACTTCCTGGATGTCAGGACCCAAAAACCAGAGAGAAAAGAGGGAAGGAGATGAGGGAGGGTTTCAAGGAGAGGGGGGAAGATCAATAAATAAGTCCTAATGAATACTCACTAACTATATAGATTGTTGCCTCACCCCCTATGTCATCAAAGGCCTCACTCCACCAATTTGATGAAACCAGCCCACACAGACAAATAGTAGGCAGAACTGGACAATACTTCAAGATGGGGATCTTATTTTATAGACAAAAGGGTCAAGGACAACACAAGAATAAACAGAAATAAACTAACTCATCGCCATAGACTCAAAGAGCCTGAACTAAAACTTCAGGGAACATAAATGGGTCTGACATGGGATGTCTACATATAGTACTATAAGCTATTTACTTGACCCTTGGTGATGCTGTGTAACATGAGGATAAACTATCTTTAACACTTGAGTTTCCTGCTCTTAGGATAATTTTCCACTCTACTGGTGATCTCTTCCACCTAATAAAAAGGAAAGTACAGCATATTCAACCAGGTTATATCATGTTATGGTTGATAATACTGGGAAGGCTGTCCTTCCCGTAGGGAAATGGAGGAGGAATGGATTTGAGGGGAAATGAGAGATGGGGAAGAAGGACTGAAATGAGAAGGGGGGGCAAATGCAGTCAGTGTGTAATCAATAAAAATATTAAAATAAATATATATTAATATGAAGATATCCAACTAAATGCCTTGTGCTTAATTTTTACACAGCATATTGATGTTATTTTAATTGAGTTGTTTTGTTATACCAAAACACACACACACACACACAACACACCCATGACATTAATATTATCATAAAATCCTCATCTCACAAGGTTGAATTTGTTGTTTTACTGATTTGTGACGTGTTTTTTGTATATTTTATAAATCACTAAGATTTTCTAAAAAAATAAAAAAAAGGAAAAAAAAAAGGATTATGCTTTCAATGCTTTCATTGCTGGGGAGTTGAAGAACCTCCATTGCATATGGTGCATCTTATGTTCCTTTTATTGATACCATATTTACATTATACTTTTTTTCATAATTCATCTAGCTATAAATTGATACTCACTATTTTTCTGTTTGTTTGTTTTTTTTTGAGACAAGGTTTCTCTGTGTAATCCTGGCTGTCCCTGGAACTCACTCTGGAAGACCAGGCTGGCCTCTAACTTAGATAACAACTGCCTCTGCCTCCAAGGCTGGATAAAGGCGTGTGCCACCTACTGTCCTGGCTCAATCCCACTGCATTCTAAGTTTGTAGACTTTAATATCAAAGAATGGTTGTTACAAATAAGCACCTCTGATTCCTGACAAGTTAATTGTGCAGATCTTTGTCATGTTTACTCCTATAATTTTCTTGAAGCGTCCGGGATTGGACACTGAACATTCAAGCAATTATCCTAAGAAACTCTTTCAAGCATCAATCAGAACTGTAAGAATCAATAGGAGCTTGGCCTGGGATTTGTCTAGACTATCCAGGAAGTGGGATAGATAATAACTTGGTTCTACAAGGACGGTACAACGTGTTGGAAGCTTAGTCTACAATGACTGTAAACTTCTGTATGTTTTGGACATATGTATTTTGTGTGGAGGGGGGAGGCTTAATCATAGGTGCACTATCACAGAGTCTGCACTGACACCCAATATTGACATTGAATCTGATTAACCATGTGTCCCAAGATAAAGCCTAGAATCAAAGTGATTCAGACAAGCTTAGAGGTTTTGTTTCCATTATGTTGTAAAGGAAGTCTGGTTTATAGCAATTATTCCTAAAGATCAGTCCGGGGGATTTCTGTGACACATGTACCTGATCATACCTCCAGGAAGTAGGTCACTTAGACTGATCTGAAGCCTGAGACCTACATTGTACAAGTGCAAGTGTAATACTAACTAAGTAGAAGAGAGCTGTCTGAGTCATCAATACAAAAGCAAGACTAACTAACTGGAAAGAACATTTAATCTGTAGTTCTCGAGCATGACAATATAAAGGCTGACCTAAAATCTGGGTGAGGTAGGTTGCTATATCAGTGAGTTGGTTACTGAGACCTGAATGTGGGATCTTGAAAATAATGAAATCTGACAGAATCTAGACCCACTAACTAGGTACTGACGTTTGAATTATTAGGGCCTGCCATGGATTCAATTTCAATAAGAGACTGAAAAACATCACTCATTTTATAGGTCTTGATCTAGAGTGTCAATGACACATAATCTGAGTCTTTGGGCCCCAGGAATTTCCACGAGACCCTAAAGATGGTAGGGAGAATCCAGTATTGGTTTGGTACCAAAGCTTTTAGACTTCGGGTTTCATTGCTCATGCATCATGGGATGCACATTGAAGGGTACTATGAGCTGCCCCCCTTCCAAAGCAATATAGGTTACTACAGATACTGTTGAATTTTGTTGGGGGTGATTATACTTTTGGTAGCCTGAAGAAAAACGAATATTTCCGTTCCTTCTTTCCACAATGGAAACATTTCTTTCCATACTCCTTGCTTCCTGGGAGTTTGGGAAGGTTTTCAAAAAGAAAATGCCAAACTGTCCATATTACCATCTGCCTGTAGCTTTTCTTTTTTACGTGTATAACCATGCCAGGTAATGGCTTCTCTAGGATGATTTTTTAATTGATTTTTTTTGCTAGCTTTTTATAAATTATTCTTATCATGGACAATTGGTCAATATAGATATTTCCTGTGGGGGGAGAATAATAGCATTATAATTTAATACAGATTAGATGTTCACTGCGGCATCATGTTCTATAATAAACCCCAGTTTAAGATCATAAACAAGGTGCAAAACTTTTCCTACTATAACATTTAAGATGGTGCTTTGGAAAGCTTTTAAAGAACAAAGCCATTATGGATGGGAACCCCGGTTACTGAATTCTAAGGGTTTATAAGAAAAACATAGATTAAACTTACAATAACATAGCAATAATAGTTCTCTGTGCCTATGTAATGTATGCTATCTGTCACATAATGACTCGCCAGCAAAAAAGCTCGTATCAGCACTTGTCTCTCCTACACTGATCAGAAAGTAAATCTCTTTTGTTAGTATCTAGTAGTGTACTATTACACCATACATAAAAATGTATGAAAGGATTCCTATAATGACCAGTGTCTGTAATCTTTCAGACAATCTACATTCAACCAGCGAATCTTAAACATTATAATCAATAGATACTGAATAGTGTTTCCTTTCTTTCCCCTAAAAGTCAAGGACTGAAATTTACAAAAAATGTTTATAATTAATCAATATCTGTCTCTTTTGGTTGTTTTTTTTTTCCCAACAATTTGTATCAAGGAGAAAGAGAATGATATTATACCCCATAGTTTTATGCTTGTGTGCTTTCTATGTGTGTCATCGGAGGCTACTTCGTACATTGAGAAGAAGAGCTGCATATGATTAAAATGTTGTTTCATTTGATTGAAGACATCCTTAAATATGAAACGTAGAAAGAAGGTAAAAAAAAGACCACAAAAAGTTTCCTGGGGAAAAATTAAAACATAATTAACCTTGCAACTCTTGAGAACAAAATTATCGTGGCACAATTCACAGTCTAGCCCACCACCTCGTCTTTAAAAGAACAAGTACTGATATCTCATAAAACACTGATTATTAATACTGTAGAAGACTCACATATAATTCCTGAATAGTTTCAAATCTGTTGGCTTTGAAAGGTATAATTAAAACTTTTATTCTCTCTTTTTTTGGTCTATCAGCTGTCTGATCACAGAAAGAAAGAAAACAAATTTTTTTTTTTTAAAAACCAGTGAAAGTTTTTGGGCCAAATTTAAAGAAAAATTTTATACTTTTAATATTAAAAATCTTTCTCACAAAGGGGGACAAATGAGTTGAATTATGCTCAAACATTTTTAACTGAGCAAAGGCAAAAGGAACTTCTCGAGGGCCCCCCTTTTTTCTAAAAAGGGGCTTTTCCCAAAAATAGAAAAGGGTTTGGGTTTGGGGAGAGTTTGTGCTCTGCAAGACATTTTCATAATTTTGCTATCATGTCTATAGTAATATTATACTTTTCTGTCCATTATACTCTTTTTACCTTTATACGGGGAAAAACCTTAAAAAATTCCAATTTATCCCACCGACGGGCAAGCAGACATGATGCAAAGCTTCCCATTTATTGATTAGTACTCTTAATTTTAAAATTTTGCTTTAAGGGCAAAGCTCACAAATTTCACCAATGACATTCTTAAACAGACCTAGAAAAAAACCAAAATCCTAAAATTCATAGAAAAGCACAAAAGGCATATAAATCAAAGAAACCCTTTTGGAAAAAAAAGAATGAACTGGAGGCATCACAATAGGGTTTTTTCAAATGTATAGGGGTCATGGTAACCAAAACAGCATATTTTGGGAAAAACAGATAATAAACCCAAAAAGAACAAATAGAGAATAAAGCCCCCAGAAAAAATTTCCCCAATGTATCTCCCGCCAACTGATTCTCTCCCAAAAGAAACCAAAAAAACATGCTTTGGGGAAAAGGGAAACAACCCCTTAAATAAATGTTTTCTGCAAAAGCTGGATAGATTTTCATATAAAAAGGGGCCTTTAACCCTTTTCTTGCCACCCTTTGAAACCAACTGAACCAAAATGGATAAAAGGGCCTCAAATGTAACATCGGGAAAACTTAAAATATTAGAAAGAAGCTCAGGGCAGATTTTGGGAAAGACATTGGAAAAGGAGTGAATTTCTGGAAAGAACACCAATAGCAAAAGAAACAAAAGTAAAATTTTAACAAATATTTTATATCAAACCCCAAAGCTTCTGTACAGGGAAGAAAGTAAAAAAACAGAATGAAGAAAAACTAAATAATGAGCCAAAATTTTTTTGCTACTTACCTGAAGTGAATATAAAAGGGAAAAAAAACAAAATAAACATAGCAAAATAAACATGCCCATGTTTTTACTGCAGTGTTCACAAATAGCTAAGATGCTGAATCAGCCTAAATATCAATCAATGGATGAATAGATAAAATGTTATTATATATCTATATCTATATAGACATATTTATAGGTATATACATATGTAAATAACATACTTCAATCTTGACAGTTGTTGTCTAATCAGTCTACTAGTCTATCAATAGGCAAACAGACAAATTTAGTATTTGTAAGGGGTGGGGAAAATAATTAAATGTTACTATTTATTGTAAAATAAACATAATTAAGGTACCCTGTCAAATGAAAAATTACACATTAAGAAAAACAAATACTGCCTTTTTGCTGGGGCGGACTCCTAGCTGATCTGTTCCTGTGAAGATACCATACCCTGATCCATCCTAGAAGAACCACTGCACACAGAGCAGTGGGTAAGAGCCCTTCCCTACAACCTTAGGCCCCAGAGCTGAAGCTGGGAGTCTGGGGTACTCAGGACCGATTACCCACTCAAACCCGCCCTCCAGAATACCACTCCCCTTCTTCCCCTCCATTGGTCCTTTCTGCTGGGGCAGGCTCTGAGCTGGTAAAAAAGGCCTCTGTTCCATATCCTGACCCATCCTAGAGGAAACATTGCACTCAGAGCAGCGGTTAAGAAACCCTCCTCCAAACCAGAAGCCCCAGAGCTTCAGCTGGGAGCCAGGCTCACTCAGGACCCATCTACTACCAAAACCCCGCCCTCTCAAATACCACTACCCTTCACTGCACTCAGAGCAGTTGAGGAAGCTAGACTCCAAGGAGCTCTAACATGCCTAGAATCATATCTCTGCACCTGATCCCACAACACCCACAGGAAGCTGGACTCTGAGGAGTTCTGACACAAGCAAAATGACAGGAGAGAGAGGCTCCAATTAGAGACAGTGAGTGCAGGTAGCACTAGAAATAACCAGACAGTCAAAGGCAAGTGCAAGAACATAAGCAACAGAAACAAAGGTTACCTGGCATCATCAGAACCCAGTTCTCCCAACACAGCAAGTCCTGGACACCCCATCATACTGGAAAAGCAGGATTCAGATACAAAATCACATCTCATAATGATGACAGAAGACTTTAAGAAGGACATAAAATAATTCCTTTAATAACAGGTGAACACAGGTAAACAGGTAAACAGGCTCTTAAAGAGGAAACATAAAATCCCTTAAGCAATTGCAAGAAAATAAATACAAACAGGTGAAGGAATTAAAGAAAACCATCTAGGATCTAAAAATAAAATTAGAAACAATAAAGAAATCTCAAAGGGAGACTACCCTGGAGATAGAAAACCTAGGAAAGAGATGAGGAGTCATAGATGCAAGCGTCACCAACAGAATACAAGAGACAGAAGAGAGAATCTCATGTGCAGAAGATACACATGAAACACACTGGTACAACTGTCAAAGAAAATGCAAAATGCATAAAGCTCCTGGCTGAAAACATCCAGGAAACCGGACACAATGAGAAGACCAAATTTAAGGATAATAGGTATAGAAGAGAGAGATGATTCCCAACTTAAAGGGCCAGTAAATATCTTCACCAAATAATAGAAGAAAACTTTACTAATCTAAAGAAAGAGATGTCCATGAAACATACAAGAAGCCTACAGAGCTCCAAATAGACTAGACTAGAAAAGAAATTCCTCCTGTCACATGATAATCAAAACATCAAATGAACAAAACAAAGAAAAAATATTAAAAGCAGTAAGAGGAAAAGGTCAAGTAACATATAAAGGCAGAACTATAAGTATCATACCAGATTTCTCACAGAGAATATAGACTGGAAGACTGGCTGATATCATACAGACTCTAAGAGAACACAAATGCCAGCCCAGACTGCTAACTCAAAAAACCTCAATCATTAAGATGGAGAAACCAAGATATCTCACAA